>APFE030918256.1:80869-216852 GCA_000404065.3 Pinus taeda
AAAATTACATCATACACATCAAATTACATCAAGCTAGGTCAAACATCACATCAAGAGGTGAAACTAGTCACAACTGGCCGAAATTCTGAGCTGGAAGGTGAAAATTTGACCAAAAAACACCCTGTGCGCGGCGCGCCTGAGCCCTATGCACTGCGCACCTTTCCACCTGTTTTTGGGGCACTTCCCGACATCCAAATTGAGCTCAGGTTGGCTTGTTGGAAAGCCCTGGATGTCTACTTTCTAACTCAATTGGAATTTTCTAATTTGGTGTCCATTTGACCCTCCAAAAGTGCATTCTCCCAGAAGTACTTCCTGCTAGTGCAAAAAGTGGCAGAAAGGTGATTTTCATGATGTTTTTGAGCTTTTGATCACCCAAAATTTGATGAAATTCCTTGGCAATTACTGAGCATGTGTATTTGATCATGATAAATCCAAAAATGTAAGCCACTTGTGATTTGGACCTCTCCATCTTGTGGGTCGCGTGTTGAGCGCGACGCATAGAGCCCAAAAACCTGTTTCGCAAGCCAAAAATTTTGAAACGACAAAATTTTCTCCAAATTTGCCCAAAATTGGAGTGAAGACTCTCCATCATGTATCATGCTCAACTAATGAATCCTCAGCCAAAACTCGAAGCGGATCAGGCCTTTTGCATTGTTTTTGTGCTTTGCTCAAATGCCTCTTGAAGATCTTCATTCTCGCTTTGCAAACATGCATGCGAGCCCAATAGTGAGTCTTCATGTGGCGAAGCATGTCTTTGTCTCTATTGGCCTTTGCCAACAATTTCTCCAGATGAGTGTTAACATGTATGAGCATAGACTCTCGATCAGCCTCTATCTCTTGCTGAATGGGTGTCATCTCATTTAGGCTTCTTCGGGCAGCCTGCCGGTCTTCATGGATGTTTTTCCACTTCTATGAGGCCTCCGGGGTGCATTTTCTTCCGTGGGTGAGTCGTTTTGGGTTTCCACCTCATAGTTTGATGAATGATCAGATGACATGATTGATGCTATGACAACTGTCTTGGAGAAGTGAATGTTGGTCACAAAACTATGTTGGACTGCTATTGTGATATGATTGAAATCTGCCTACCAAGGGGAAAAATGCAACAAGGGACTTTTAGGAAGGGGAAAATATGAAGGGATTAGGGGATATTAGGATATATTTTGTTTAGGGAAATGTAGGAGGGTTTGGGAGGTTTATATAAGTTAGGGTTTGGGGTTTGTGCATTTGGCAATGGGTGGAAGGGAATTGGGGGTAGGGGTTTAGTAAGTTTAGGGGATAGGGAACAATAACATTCAAGGGGAAATGGTATATGGGAGATGGGCATGATGGAGAAAGGGGATAATGTGATGGAGGGGGAGCCTTGGTAACAAAACGATGAATGTGCAACCCTTAACAGCAGTTGGCTTGAGGATTTTTCAAGGTAGGGTTTAGATGTTTTGCAGTAGGAGGGAGGGATTAGGATTTTGAGGAAGGATAGTGTAGGGTTTTTATGAGGAATTATTGGAAAAATATTGGTGAAAATAGGGGATGGGAAACAAAGGGAATAGGAAAACCTTGGCAACAGTGATTTTTGAAAACCCTACAGCAAAGTTGGCACTTAAATCCTTATAGAAAATTTATGAACAAGGAGGGTTTTTACACTTGGTTTTTCATGGCAAATATAGCATAATTCTTTTATCTAAACCATCCAAAAACCAAGAACAAGCCGTGATGTAAGCCTACCTGTGATTTAATGCGTGGGAAGAGGTGATTTGAGTGGTTTCTGGGCAATTTCAAGCATAAAATCCTATGCGCCGCGCGCCTCACCCAACGCGCCGCACGCTCCTGATGCGCCGCGCGCATGTTAAATTGCACTGAAAAATGTTGCCTGATGCGCCGCGCGCCCTGCCTGATGCGTCGCGCGCACCCAGCTACATAGTGAATTTTGCAGGAGGCTTTGGGAGGCCATCCTGGTGTCGAAATTGGGTGCATGATAACTCGTTGGAAAGGTATTTGAGTCTACTTTCCAACCCAACTAGAATTTTTTAATTTGGAGTTCGTTTGGCTTGTCAAAAATCAAATCTCCCAAGACTGGTCAAAATGTGCCAAATGAGGCTGCCTCACGGCAGAGTGCTGTTGCAGTCAACTGTTGAATGCCTTCCTCAACTCCAAATTGAGCTCATGATAGTTCATTGGAAATATAGTTTTGTCTAATTATCATTTGACTCATCAAGTAATTCATTTGGCCAACTAAGCTAGGAGAAAACGTGATTTTCCCAAGGTCACTTAAGAGGTGCATTCAATTCTCCTGAGGCAACGATATTTTTTGACATTTCTCTAAAACCATGACACCTGTGTAAAAAGTGAAGGAGGTTTTTCTTCTTGGGCATGTTGTGGACAAAAACCTCCCTCAGTTTTTGAAAAGGCATCTTTGATTGCTCTGAAACATCTTTTGAGTGAAACTTATCCTGATGTGTGAAACAAGGGATTTTATCGAAATGAAGCGAAATGAAGGGGATAACGGGCTTCTAAATTATTGGGGAAATTTTTGGAAGTAGGGAGGGATGTTAGGAAGTAGGGGAAAGTGGAATATCAGAGATTGAGTGAGGGGAAGGGGTCCAAAAGGGAAAAACACAGGCCTAGCCTAGAAAATTGCCAAGTTGTGGCAAGAAACTAGGGTTTGTGCAAAAATGAGGAATTTGGGGGATCTCAGTGATGGGAAGTGTTTAATAAGGTACATGAAGGATAGGGGAAGGTGTATGAACATCTGGATATAATTTTTGCTAATTATTTGACCATTCAAGAGAAATTGCCTTCAAAACCCTAGGAGAGGGAAATGACCTTACCTAGGCGCAACTGAAGCATGAACAAGGTGTGAAATGACGCAATGGAACCTGACACGATGATAACAACCTTCTGAATGATGATAGACTCAGCTGAATAGTGACATAGATTGACATTTGGGCAACTTTGAAGAGAGTGAAAACAAACCCTAGACCTAATGCCTAGTGACCAAATTTTGCTTGAAGACTTATTGAAATGAAAAAATTTGATTGTGACACCTTAAAATCACTTGTAAGAGCATGTTTGATCACTGGAGGAAGGCTGCAAAGACTGACACTAACAAGTCCATTTCCAACCTAGAATGGGAAAGTCGGAATTAAAACAGACTGTGTCCATTATGTAGGCGCTCCTATAAAATGGGAGCACGGCTCGGGTGGTGACAAATATGTTCCTTCTATAATCTAATATTTGACTGGCCATTTTATCTGATAGAATGGTTGACCAATCCATAATAAAGGACTTGATTTCTGCTTCCATCAAAGGAACCATTTCTATAGAAAATCTAGCAGAATCGAGGGTTCCAAAGAGCCTACATACCATAGCAACAACATAACAATATGAAGATGCCAAGCAATCCACGGAGTACATACCAGAATATTCATGTTCATTATTGTTAGGAAAATTCCTCCACTGTTTGATAGGGTCTGACTCTACCTCATTCTCCTTAGAAAAATCTTCCAGAAACGCCTTGTTGTAGTGCCATTGGGGATCCGGCATATGATACATCTTCTTGACATCCTCAGTCTTGAATGTCCCGAACATCCTTCCATCGATTGTAAAGAAATCTCTGTCTGTTATATGAATACTTTCAATCACCCATATCACTAGATCATTGTATGGTAAAAAAATTTCTTGGGCTTCTATTCTATGAAGCAAGGAGCTAGCTAAATCACTGAGTGTGCTTTCTGTTTGATCTTTTGCATCAGTTGTTGCTTCCTCTTCTATCTTCGTTGGATTTTCTGCTTTGAGTAAAGCATATATTCCTTCCCATGAGATTTTACCAAGGCATTGACAGATAATGTTTGCAATTAACACCAACTTTGTTGGTCCTTCTTCCACTATAACGAGGGCCTTTGCCTTTCGAGATTTCTTAGACATCTTGCTCGATTGTGTGATTGTCAGTCATCTCTGCAAAATGAGAAATAGGAGCGTAATAGTCAAAAAACTTGAGAGGAGATAATACAAATTACACTCCAAACGTAGTTAAGCGCATTAGCTGCATGAGATGTTATATTGTACTTAGCTATCACGGATTAAATCTTTAAAGGACTTACCCATAATTTCTCCTTAATGTTTTACCATAATTTCCAACGTGAAACTTTAATGCTAAAACCATATGTCACGTCGCAAGTTTGGTAACAGTCCTTTTTAGAATAGGTGTCCTGACTCTGCGATTTGCGATCAACGATTGCGTTATTTTAATATTTGTGTAATAATTGCATATCGCAAATTAGGAGGTACAAGCGCCACACTCAAAAGGTTTGTTCACATAGTTACGATTATGATGAGTGTTGAACTGGCATGGGGAGACAACAAGTTTCATTCTTGGAAAATCACGTTATTTCTTTATAATCGATTTATCCCCATACCACATGTATTCATAGTATTTATCACTTTGCTTTTATTAAGAGCACAACATGTGATAATTGAATCACATTGCAATTCTTCAATGTAGTGTATTGGATGTTTCCTTGATGAATTGGTGATATGTGATTGTGATAGCTTTATCGGATCGCAAAGTTTCAATGCCACTTTAATTCATTCTGTGGGATTAATGAAGTGCAAGGCGCAATAGTCACATCACCTCGTGTTTTTTTTTTTATAAATGGCTTACTTTGATTAAAACTTTGCAATGAGGGCTTTGATATGACTTTAATCATATCACAAGCTCTCATTGGATGTTCATGGGTTCTAAAGAAATGTGATTTGCGATGAGCGGTCCTAAATACTCTAAAATCAATTTTCATATGACTTTTATGGAAAATTTATTTTACTCAAGAGTTTATTGTTTTTATTTATATTCTAAAGGGGACCCATTTTATTTAGCATTTTAAGACTAAGAGTTTTAAAAAATAAAATGGGGGGGGGGGAGAGTGTTGTATAGCACAACACCACTATGCCTCCAAGTTCATTTCCAAGCTTGTCAGGTAAGCAATTATTGTGAGGGATGCAATCCATTTCCATCATTTGGTGGATGGAATGAGTTCTTGCAAAGAATATTGGTGATGTTAAGCAACAACGAGTCATTGACTTTCAAGTTTTGAGGATGCAATATTTTCCATTCGATCTATCTTTCCTTGAGTCATTGACTTTTGAGAACAAAATGCTTATCCTTACTTTGTTTTCCTTGAGATCTATAATTGGATTTTTAGTTCCTTAAGGAACTTTCGGGGTTTGCAGTATATATGCAACAAGCTTTCCTTTATGATATCAATTTAGACTCATTGGAATTGTGGGACTAGATAGTATTAGTATAATGACAATCTTCTTTTGCTTTCATTTTCAATTTTTGACGTTATTATATGGTCTTGATTACAAGGTATTCTATTTAGGATTCAAAGGTAGCCATGGAAGAATTACACATTCGTTATTTCTATTTAAAGATATCAAATTTTGTAGGCTTCAATTCAATTTTTCACCACACTTTCTTTAGTTTTACTATAAAGAATACATGATCTAGCCTTTCCTGTTTCACCCCTAAGCTTGTCCACATTTTCCCTGCTCTAAAAACAGTTATCCATTCTTTGTAGTGTTGACCTATTTGATATAACTATGCTTTTATACTTTCGAATTTGTGTGTCTATTTGTATTATAATTTGGTTCATGTTCATGATCCTAAAAGAGCAGACGACACCCTAAGATGAAGAAGAATCTACTTTTAATTTTTAGTTGATTTCCTTTCCATGTATCATTAGGTTTTAGCTTGAATGAATCAATTTGCTAGGAAACATTTACTTGTGGAACATATTTGAACCATAGTTCTAATGCTTATTAAGCTGTGAGTTTAAGTTACTCTAAGTAAAATTTTCTAAAACTGATGCTTTCACAAGAATTGGTTCTCAGTATTCAGAAAAGAAACTCCCAGTCTAACACATTCCCTTATGATATGTCCTATCTTGCCAGATATGAGGAACATTATTAATATTATGTTACTATCTCCTAAGAACGTTTTATTTTGTCTTAGATATCTTGTGGTCTGTTGTCTATGAGATGTGGGATTGTACATACCTTGGGAACTCATAATCTAGCCATAGCATGAACATACTTTTATAAATTACACATGATTTAAACTCCTAATCTAAAACATTCCCTTTTGACCTTTCCTATTACCTTTTTCTATTGCTGCCATGCTTTGATGCTTTGTTCTATATTTTATTCTTAGTTGATTTCCTTTCCATGTATCATTAGGTTTTAGCTTGAATGAAATTATTTTCTTGCAAACATTTACCTATGGAACAGATTTGAACCATGGTTCTAATGCTTATTAAGCTATGAATTTAAGTCATTCTAAGTAAAAAAAAATTAAAACTGATGTTCTCTCACAAGAATTAGTTCTTAGTATTCATAAAAGAAACTCCTAGTCTAACACGTTCCCTTATGATCTATCCTGTCTTGTCAGGTTTTAGAATTTCTTTTGAATACTATGTTAGTATCTGCCTAGAACATTTTATTTTGTTTTAGGTATCCTGTAGTTTGATGTTTGTGAGACGTGGGGTTGTACATACCTTGAGAACTCATATTCTAACCATAGCATTAACGTACTTTTATAAATTACGCATGATTTAAACTCCTAATCTGGAACGTTCCCTTTTGACATGTTTTGTTGTTTCCATGCTCTGATGCCTTGTTCTATCTTTTATTTTTAGTTGATTTCCATTCCATGTATCATTAGGTTTGAACCTTAATGAAGCAATTTTCTGGCAAACATTTACTTGTGGAACATATTTGAACCATGGTTCTAATGCTTATTAAGTAGTAAGTTTATTTATTCTAGGTATTTTTTCTAAAATTGATGTTCTCTCACAAGAATTGGTTGTTTTTTTACCAGCCTCTCATTATTCAGAAAAGAAACTCCTAGCCTAACATGTTCCCTTATGATATGTCATGTATTGTCAAGTATTAGGAACTTTTGGAATACTATGTTACTATCTCCCCAAAACGTTTGATTTTGTTTAAGGTATCATGTGGTTTGTTGTATGTGAGATGCGGGGTTGTACATACCTTGGGAAATCATAATCTAACAATAGCATGAACATACTTTTATAAATTACGAGTGATTTAAACTCCTAATATGAAATGTTCCCTTTTAACTTGTTCTGTCTAGTCCAGCTTTAGGAACTTTTTTGGTGTTTGTGGTGATTGCACATGCCTCCAAATTAATTTCCAAGCTTGTGGGGTGATAAAATATTGTGAGGGATGGAATCCGTTTCAATCATTTCATGGATGGAATGTGTTCTTGCAAATATTATTGGTGATGTTAAACAACAAAGAGTCATTGACTTTCAAGTGTTGAGGGTGAAATATTTTCCATTCGATATGTCTTGCCTTGAGTCATTGACTTTTGAGAACAAAATTCTTATCCTTACTTTTTCTACCTTGAGGTTCAATAATTGGATCTTTAGTACCTTAAGGAATTTTTGGGGTCTACAATATATATGCAACGAGCTTTCCTTTATGATATCCATTTAGACTGATTGGAATTGTGGGACTAGAAAGCATTAGGATAATGAAAATATTTTTTTGGTTGCATTTTTAATTTTTGATGTTGTTCTATGGTCCTCATTACAAGGTATTCTCTTTAAGATTCAAAGGAAGTTTGGAAGAATTATACATTCCTGATTTCTATTTAAAGATATTGAAATGTGTAGGCTTCAATTCAATTTTTCACCACACTTTCTTTAGTTTTATTATAAAGAATACATAATCTAGCCTTTACTATCTCACTCCTAAGCTTTTCCAAATTTTCCCTGCTCTATAAATGGTTATCCCTTCTTTGTATTGCTGACCTATTTGATATAACCCTACTTTTCTGCTTTCAAATTGGTGTGTATATTTGTATTATAATTTGGTTCATGCTTATGATCCTGAAAGACTAGATGACACCCTAAGATGAAGAAGAATCTATATTTTATTTTTAGTAGATTTCCTTTCCATGTATCATTAGGTTTCAACGTGAATAAAGAAATTTGCTTGCAAACATTTACCTGTGGAACAAATTTGAACCATGGTTCTAATGCTTATTAAGCTGCGAGTTTAAGTCATTCTAAGTAAAATTTTCCAAAACTAATGCTCTCTCATAAGAATTGGTTCTCAGTATTCAAAAACGAAACTCTCAGTGTATCACGTTCCCTTATGATCTATCCTGTCTTGCCAGGTATGAGGAACATGATGAATATTATGTCACTATCTCCCCATAGAATTTTATTTTGTTTCAGATATCTTGTGGTTTGCTGTTTGTGAGATGTGGGATTGTACATATCCTGGGAACTCATAATCTAACCATAGCATGAACATACTTTTATAAATTATTCACGATTTCAACTCCTAATATAAAACGTTCCCTTTTGACCTTTCCTCTTGCCTTGTTATATCTTTTAGTTTTAGTTGAATTCATTTCCATGTATCATTAGGTTTCATCTCGAATGAAGCAATTTTCTTGCAAACATTTACTTGTGGAATAGATTTGAACCATGGTTCTAATTCTTATTAAGTTGTGAGTTTAAGTTATTCTAGGTAAAATTTTCTAATACTAATGTTCTCTCACAAGAATTGGTTCTTTTTTTGCGGCCTCTCAGTATTCAAAAAAAAAACTCCTAGTCTAACATGTTCCCTTATGATACGCCCTCTCTTGTCAAGTATTAGGAGCTTTTGGAATACTATGTTACTATCTCCCCAAAACGTTTGATTTTGTTTTGAGTATCATGTGGCTTGTTGTGTGTGATATGTGAAGTTGTGCATACCTTGGGAACTCATAATCTAACCATAGCATGAACATACTTTTATAAATTATGCATGATTTAAACTCCTAATATGAAACGTTCCCTTTTGACCTGCTCTATCCAGTCAGGTTTTAGGAACTTGTTGTGTTTGTAGTGATTACCACCATAACTCCAAGTTCATTTCCAAGCTTGTCGGGCGAGAAATTATTGTGAGGGATGCTATCCGTTTCCATCATTTTGTGGATGGAATGTGTTCTTGCAAAGATTATTGGCAATGTTAAACAACAAAGAGGCATTGAATTTCAAGTTTTGAGGATGAAATAGTTTCCATTTGATTTGTCTTACCTTCAGTCATTGACTTTTGAGAGCAAAATGCTTATCCTTATTTTGTTTGCCTTGAGGTCCAATAGTTGGATTTTTAGTACCTTAAGGAATTTTCAGGATCTGCAGTATATATGCAATGAGCTTTCCTTTGTGATATCCATTTAGATTCTTTGGAATTGTGGGACTAGAAAGCCATAGAATAATGATCGTCGTTTTTTGGTTGCATTTTCAATTTTTGACGTTGTTCTATGGTCTTGATTACAAGGTATTCTCTTTAGGATTCAAATGAAGTCATGGACGAATTATGCATTCCCTATTTCTATTTGAAGATATCCAAGTTTGTAGGCTTAAATTCAATTTCACCACACTTTCTTTAGTTTTACTATAAAGAATACATAATCTAGCCTTTCATGTCCCACTCCTAAGCTTGTCCAAATTTTCCCTTCTATAAAAATGGTTATCCTTTCTTTGTACTGTTGACCTATTTGATATAACTATGTATTTTTACTTTTGAATTAGTGTGTCCATTTGTATTATAATTTGGTTCATGCTTATGATCCTGAAAGACCACACAACACCCTAAGATGAATAAGAATGTTTTTTTAATTTTTAGTTGATTTCCATTCCATGTATCATTAGGTTTTAGCGTGAATGAATCAATTTTCTAGCAAACATTTCCCTGTGGAATAGATTTGAACCATTGTTCTAATGCTTATTAAACTACGAGTTTAGGTTATTCTAAGTAAAATTTTATAAAATTGATGTTGTCTCACAAGAATTGGTTCTTAGTATTCAGAAAAGAAACTCCTAGTCTAACACGTTCCCTTATGATCTGTCTTGTCTTGCTAGGTATGAGAAAAATTATGAATATTATGTTACTATCTCCCTAGAACGTTTTATTTTGTTTCGGATATCCTGTGGTTTGCTATATGTAAGATGTGGGATTGTACATACCTTGGGAACTCATAATCTAACCATAGGATGATCATACTTTTATAAATTACGCATGATTTAAACTCCTAATCTGAAAACATTCCCTTTTGACCTTTCATGTTGCCTTGTTCTATTTCTTTCATGCTTTGATGTGTTGATCTACCTTTTATTTTTAGTTGACTTCCTTTCCATGTATCATTAGGTTTCAACTTGAATGAAGCAATTTTCTTGCAAACATTTACCCGTGGAACAGATTTGAAACATGGTTCTAATGCTTATTAAGTTGTGAGTTTAAGTTATTCTACGTAAATAAATAAATAAAACTGATGTTCTCTCACAAGAATTAGTTTTCAGTATTGATAAAAGAAACTCCTAGTCTAACACGTTCCCTTATGGCTCGTCCTGTCTTGTCAAGTTTTAGAAAAAAATTGGAATACTATGTTACTATCTCCCCAGAACAATTTATTTTGATTCGGATACCCTGTGGTTTGATATTTGTGAGATGTGGGGTTGTACATACCTTGGGAACCCATAATCTAACCATAACATGAACATACTTTTATAAATTACGCATGATTTAAACTCCTAATTTGAAACATTCCCTTTTGACATGTTTTTTTGCCTTGTTCTATTGTTGCCATGTTCTGATGCCTTGTTATATCTTTTATTTTTAGTTTATTTCCTTTCCATGTATCATTAGGTTTGGACCTGAATGAAGCAATTTTCTTGCAAACATTTACTTGTGGAACATCTTTGAACCATGGTTCTATTGCTTATTAAGTTGTGAGTTTAAGTTGTTCTAAGTATTTTTTTCTAAAATTGATGTTCTCTCACAAGAATTGGTTCTTTTGTTACCGACCTCTTAGTATTCAAAAAAGAAACTTCTAGCCTAACATGTTCCCTTATGAAATATCATGTCTTGTTAGGTATTAGGAACCTTTGGAATATTATGTTATTATCTCCCCAAAATGTTTGATTTTGCTTTGGGTATCATGTGGTTTGCTGTATGTGAGATGTGGAGTTGTACATACCTTTGGAAATCATAATCTAACCATAACATGAACATACTTTTATTAATTACGAGTGATTTAAACTCCTAATATGAAATGTTCCTTTTTAACCTGTTCCATCCAGTCAGGTTTTAGGGAATGTTTGGTGTTTGTTGTGATTGCCACCATGCCTCCAAATTCATTTCCAAGCTTGTGGGGCGAGAAATTATTGTGAGGTATGCAATCTATTTCCATCATTTTGTGGATGGAATGTGTTCTTGCTAAGATTATTGGTGATGTTAAACAACAGAGAATCATTGACTTTCAAGATTTGAGGATGAAATATTTTCCATTCAATCTATCTTGCCTTGAGTCATTGAATTTTGAGAACAAAATGCTTATCCTTACTTTGTCTACCTTGAGATCCAATAATTGGATCTTTAGTACCTTAAGCACTTTTCGGGGTCTACAATATAAATGCAATGAGCTTTCCTTTATGATATCCATTTAGACTGATTGGAATTGTGGGACTAGGAAGCATTAGGATAATGACCATCTTTTTTTGGTTGCATTTTCAATTTTTGACATTGTTCTATGGTCCTGATTACAAGGTATTATCTTTAAGATTCAAAGGAAGTCATGGAAGAATTATGCATTCTTGATTTCTATTTAAAGATATCAAGTTTGTAGGCTTCAATTCAAATTTTCACCACACTTTCGTTAGTTTTACTATAAAGAATACACGATCTAGCCTTTCCTGTCACACTCCTAAGCTTGTCCAATTTTTCCTTGCTCTAAAAATGGTTATCCCTTCTTTGTATTGTTGACCTATTTGATATAAATATGTTTTTATACATTCGAATTGGTGTGCCCATTTGTATTATAAGTTAGTTCATGCTTATGATCCTGAAAGACCCAACGACACCCTAAGATGAAGAAAAATCTATCTTTTATTTTTAGTTGAAATCCTTTCCATGTATCATTAGGTTTAAGGCTAAATGAAGCAATTTGTTGGCAAACATTTACCTGTGGAACAAATTTGAACCATGGTTCTAATGATTATTAAGCTGCGAATTTAGGTTATTCTAGCTAAAATTTTCCAAAACTGACTCACAAGAATTGGTTCTTAGCATTCAAAAAAGAAACTCCCAGTTTAACATGTTCCCTTATGATCTGTCATTAGGGGATTTTTGAGGTCTAAAATGGGCCTCCTAAGGAAATTATAAAATAATAGTGGAAATAATAAAATAAGATTAGATGACATCATCAAATTTTAGAGGGAAAAAAGAAAAAAACTATTTTTTCAACTCATATTTTCAACTTATATCAATATGGGTTTACTCAAATTTCAAGTGGAAACATTCACTGGATGAATAATTTGATTCCTCATTGAAGGAGTACCCATGTTGCATACTTTCAATGGACCTTGCTACATGAAAACTGAGAAATACCTGAAAAATGTGATTGCAATCATATTTTTTCATGTATTTCTCATTTTTCATGTAGCAGGGTCCATCAAAAGTATGAAACATGGGAACTCCTTGGATGAAGAATCAAATTATGCATCCAATGAGTGTTTCCGCTCGAAATTTGAGTAAACCCATAGGGAGATAAGTTGAAATTACGAGTTGAAAAAGTAGTTTTATCATTTTATTATTTTTTAATCTTTTTACCTTTTGACTCCAAAAATGGTGAATCATCCCCCATGGTTGACATTATCATCTTCAATCCTATTGGTTCTTATAAATTTTATTTTGGTTGTACATTTTTCTTAGGAGGCCCATTTTAGACCTCAAAAGTCCCCTAATGCCTATCTTTCCACATATGAGGAGCATTATGAATATTATGTTACTATCTCCCAAGGTCGCTTTTTTGTTTCAGATATCCTATGGTTTGATGTCTGTGAGATGTGGGATTGTACATATCTTGGAAACTCATATACTTTTATAAATTACGCACGATTTCAACTTCTAATCTGAAACATTGCCTTTTGACCTTTCTTATTGCCTTGTTATATCTTTTATTTTTAGTTGAACTCATTTCCATGTATCATTAGGTGTCATCCTAAATGAAGCAATTTTCTTGCAAACATTTACCCATGGAACATATTTGAACCATGCTTCTAATTCTTATTAAGTTGTGAGTTTAAGTTATTCTAGGTAAAATTTTCTAATACTAATATTCTCTCACAAGAATTGGTTCTTTTGCTTGAGGTCTCTCAGTATTCAGAAAAGAAACTCCTAGTCTAACATGTTCCCTTATGATACATCTTGTCTTGTCAGGTATTAGGATGTTTTGGAATACTATGTTACTATCTCCTCAGAATGTTTGATTTTGTTTCAGGTTTCCCATGGTTTGTTGTGTGTGAGATGTGGAGTTTTACATACCTTGGGAACTCATAATCTAACCATAGCATGAACACACTTTTATAAATTATGCATGATTTAAACTCCTAATCTGAAACATTCTCTTTTGACTTGTTTTGTCGAGTCAGTTTTAGGAACTTTTTTAATACTATGTTAATGTTTCTCCCTAGAACGTTCATTTTTGTTTTTTTATGTTTTGTCTTTGGTCTCTATCTTTTAGGGTTCTATTTTTGGGGAATTTAATGATTGCAGGATACAGAATCATGAGAATGCCCTTGACATATTTTATAAAATTTAGAAGACAGGAACAAAGCTAGATTTTGTGACCTGTATTGCTATCCTATTTGCATGCAACCATGTAGGCCTAGAGGATGAAGGGTTGCAATTCTTTTCTTCTATGATCAAAGATTATCATATAATGCCTAGATTAGAGCATTATGCATGCTTGGTTGACATTCTTGGACAAGCTAGAACATTGGACAATGCATATGAATTAATAAAAAATATTCCATTTAACCTTGATATTGGTGTGTGGGGGGGCCTTGCTTGGTGCTTACATAATACATCACAATAGTGAGCTAGGAGAAATAGTTGCAAACCATATGTTTGAGCTAGAACCTGAAAATTATGGATATTATATACTTTTTTCAAATATCTATACTACATCTGTAAGGTGGGGTGGTGTTTAAAAAGTGAGAACAATGATGAAAGAGAGGAGAGTGAAAAAGACTCCTGGATGAAACTACATTGTGGGGAAGAACAAGACTCATGCACTTTTTCTAGGAGACAAATCACAACCACAATCAGAAGAAATTTATGCAATTCTGGGAAAGTTAGAAGAAAAGATGAAGGAGGCAAGTTATATTCTTGACACAAACTTTGTGTTGCATGATATCCAGGAGGGAGATATTTGCAGCCATATTGAGAGGTTGAAAATTACTTTTGAACTTCTCAACACGGACCCTAGAAAAACCATAAGAATAACCAAAAATCTTTGTGTCTGTGGTGTCTTCCACCATGCTTCCAAGTTCATTTCCAAGTTTGTGGGGCGAGAAACTATTGCGAGGGATGAAATTTCCATCATTTCGCGAATGGAATGTGTTCTTGTAGAGATTATTGGTGATGTTAAACAAGAGAGAGTCGTTGAATTTCAAGTTTTGAGGATGAAATATTTTCCATTTGGTTTGTCTTGTCTTGAGTCATTGATTTTTGAGAACAAAATGCCTATCCTTACTTTTTCTACCTCGAGGTCTAATAATTGGATATTTAGTACCTTAAGGACTTTTCAGGGTCTACAATATATATGGAATCATATTTCCTTTATGATATCCATTTACACTCATTGGAATTGTGGGACTAGAGCGCATTAGGATAATGTTAGTCGTTTTTTAGTTGCATTTTCAATTTTTGACGTTTTTCTATGGTCCTGATTACAAGGTATTCACTTTAAGATTCAAAGGAAGTCATGGAAGAATTATGCATTCCAAATTTCTATTTAGAGATATCGAAGTTTGTAGGCTTCAATTCAATTTTTCACCACACTTTATTTTGTTTTACTATAAAGAATATGTGATCTAGCCTTTCCTGTCTCACTCCTAAGCTAGTCCAAATTTTCCCTGGTCTAAAAATGGTTATCCCTTATTTGTATTGTTGACCTATTTGAGATAACTATTTTTTTCTACTTTCGAATTGGTGTGTCCATTTGTATTATAATTTGGCTCATGCTTGTGATCCTAAAAGACAAGACAACACCCTAAGATGAAGAAGAATCTATATTTTATTTTTAGTTAGTTTCCTTTCCATGTATCATTAGGTTTCAGCTTGAATGAAGCAATTTTTTTGTAACAATGTACCTGTGGAACGTATTTTAACCATAGTTCTAATGCTTATTAATTTGTGCGTTTAATTTATTCAAAGTAAAATTTTATAAAATGGATGTTCTCTCACAAGAATTGGTTCCCAGTATTCATAAAAGAAACTCCTAGTCTAAAACGTTCCCTTATGATCCATCCTGCCTTGTTAGGTATTAGAAATTTTTTGGAATATTATGTTACTATCTCCCTAGAACGTTTTATTTTGTTTCGGGTATCTTGTGGTTTGATGTTTTTGAAATGTGGGGTTGTACATATCTTGGGAACTCATAATCTAACCATAGCATGAACATAATTTTATCAATTATGCATGATTTAAACTCCTAATCTAAAACATTCCCTTTTGACCTATTTTGTTTCCTTGTTATGTTGCTTCCATGTTTGATGCCTTGTTCTATATTTTATTTTTAGTTGATTTCCTTTCCATGCATCATTAGGTTTCAACCTGAATGAAGCAATTTTCTTTTAAACATTTACCTATGAAATAGATTTGAACCCTGGTGCTAATGCTTATTAAGTTGTGAGTTTAGGTTATTCTAAGTAAAATTTTCTAAAACTGATGTTCGCTCAAAATAATTGGTTCTTTTTTTCAAGGTCTATCAATGTTCAGAAAAGAAACTACTACTCTAACACATTCCCTTATGATTTTCATGTATTGTAAGGTATTAGGAAATTTTGGAATATTATGTTACTATCTCCCCAAAACATTTGATTTTGTTTCAGGTATCACGTGGTTCGTTGTCTGTGAGATGTTGGGTTGTATGTACCTTAGGAACTCATAACCTAACCATCGCATGAACATAATTTTATTAATTACGCATTATTTAAACTCCTAATATGAAACGTTCCCTTTTGATCTTCTTTGTACAGTCAGGTTTTAGGACCTTTTTGGTGTTTGTGGTGATTGCCACCATGCCTTCAAGTTCATTTCCAAGCTTGTGGGGCGAGAAATTATTGTGAGGGGTAGAATTTGTTTCTATCATTTCGTGGATGGAATGTGTTCTTCTAAAGATTATTGGTGATGTTAAACAACAAATAGTCATTGACTTTCAAGTTTTTTGGATGAAATATTTTCCACTCGATCTGTCATGCCTTGAGTCATTGACTTTTGAGAACAAAATTCTTATCCTTACTTTGTCTAACTTGAGGTCCAATAATTGGATCTTTAGTACCTTAAGGACTTTTTGGGGTCTGCAATATATATGAAACAAGATTCCCTTTATGATATCCATTTAGACACATTGGAATTGTGGGACTAGAAAGCACTAGGATAATGACTATCTTGTTTTGGTTGCATTTTCAAATTTTGACGCTGTTCTATGGTCCTAATTACAATGTATTTTGTTTAGGATTCAAAAGAATTCCTAGAAGAATTATGCATTCCTGATTTCTATTTAATGATATCAAAGTTTATAGGCTTCAATTCAATTTTTCACCACACTTTCTTTAGTTTTACTATAAAGAATACATGATCTAGCCTTTCTTCTCTCACTCCTAAGCTTGTCCAAATTTTCCCTTCTCTAAAAATGGTTATCCCTTCTTTGTACTGTTGACCTATTTGATATAACTCTGCTTTTCTACTTTTTAATTGGTCTATCCATTTGTATTATAATTTGGTCATGCTTATGATCCTGAAAGACCAAACAACACCCTAAGATGAAGAAGAATCTATATTTTGTTTTTAGTTGATTTCCTTTCCATGTATCATTAGGTTTCATCCCGAATGAATCAATTTGCTTGCAAACATTTACTTGTGGAACATATTTGAACCATAGTTCTAATGCTTATTAAGCTATGAGTTTAAGTTATTCTAAGTAAAATTTTCTAAAACTAATGTTCTCTCACAAGAATTGGTTCTTAGTATTTAGAAAATAAACTCCCAGTCTAACATGTTCCCTTATGATCCTTCTTGTCTTGTTAGGTATAAGGAGAATTATGAATATTAAGTTTCTATCTCCCCAGAACATTTTATTTTGTTTTGGATATCTTTTGGTTTGTTGTCTGTGAGATGTGGTAATGTACATACCTTTGAAACTCATAATCTAACCATAGCATGAACATACTTTTATAAATTACGCATTATTTAAACTCCTAATATGAAATGTTCACTTTTCACCTTTCTTGTTGCCTTGTTCTACTACTAACATGCTCGAATGCCTTGTTAGACTATCTTTTATTTTTTGTTTATTTCCTTTCCGTGTATCATTAGGTTTTAGCATGAATGAAGAAATTTTCTTGCAAACATTTACCTTTGGAACAAATTTGAACCATGGTTCTAATGCTTATTAAGTTGTGAAATTAAGTTATTCCAAGTAAAATTTCTAAAACTAATGTTCTCTCACAAGAATTGGTTCTTTCTCTATAGGTCTCTTAGTATTTAGAAAATAAACTCCTAGTCTAACATGTTTCCTTATGATACGTCCTGTCTTGTTAGGTATTAGGAACTTTTGGAATACTATGTTACTATCTCCCCAGAACGTTTGATTTTGTTTCGGGTATCCTGTGGTTTTTTGTCTGTAATATGTGGTGTTGTACATACCTTGGGAACTCATAATATAACCATAGCATGAACATACATTTATAAATTATGCATGATTTAAACTCCTAATCTGAAACATTCTCTTTTGACCTATTTTGTCCAATCAGGTTTTAGGAAATTTTTGAATACTATGTTACTATCTCTCCACATAAAATTCCCTTTTGTCTCTCCCTAGAACATTCCTTTTTATTTTTGTATGTTTTTCCTTTGGTCTCTGTCTTTTAGGGTTCTATTTTTTGGGAATGTAATGATTGCACGTTATGGAATCCATGGATACGGTGAGAATGCCCTTGACATCTTTTATAAAGTGTAGAAGGCAGGAACAAAGCCAGATTATGTGACCTTCATTTCTATCTTGTTTGCATGCAACCATGTAGACCTCGTCGATGAAGGGTTGCAATTATTTGCTTCTATGGTTAGAGATTATCATATAATGCCTATATTAGACCATTATGTATGTTTGTTTTGCTTTCTTGGATGAACTGGAAAATTGGACAATGCATATGAATTTGTAAAAAAGATTCCATTTAACCCTGATGCTAGTTTGTGGGGGACCTTTCTTGGTACTTCAAGAATACATCACAACACTAATCTAGACGAAGTAGTTGCAGAACATTTGTTTGAGCTAGAAACTGGAAATTATGGATATTATATACTTTTGTCAACTATCTATGCTACATCTGGAAGGTTTGATGGTGTTGAAAAAGTGAGAACAATGATGAAAGAGAGGGGAATGAAAAGGAATCTTGGATGCAATAGCATTGAGGGGAAGAACAAGACCCATGAACTTTTTGTAGTAGACAAATCACACCCATAATTAGAAGAAATTTATGCAATTCCGGGAAAGTTAGAAGAACAGATGAAGGAGGTGGGTTATATTGCTGGCACAAACTTTGTATTGCATGATGTCTAGGAGGGAGAGATTTCCAGCGATAGTGAGAGGTTTGGAATTTCTTTTGGCCTTCTCAACATGGGCCCTGGAACAACGATAAGAATAACCAAAAATATTTGTCTGTGGTGATTACCACCATGCTTCCAAGTTCATTTCCAAGCTTATGGGGCAATAAATTATTGTGAGGGATGCAATCTGTTTCCATCATTTCATGGATGTAATGTGTTCTTGCAGAGATTATTAGTGATGTTAAACAATAGAGAGTCATTGACTTTCAAGTTCTGAGGATGAAATATTTTCCATTCGGGTTGTCTTTCCTTGAGTCATTGAATTTTGAGAACAAAATGTTTATCCTTAATTTGTATGCCTTGAGGTCCAATAATTGGATCTTTAGTACCTTAAGGACAATTTGGGGTCTACAATATATATGCAACAAGATTTCCTTTATGATATCCATTTAGACTTAGTGGAATTGTGGGACTAGAGAACATTAGGATAGTGACCATTTTTTTTGTTGCATTTCAATTTTTGACATTGTTCTATTTACAAGGTATTCTCTTTAGGATTCAAAGGAAGTCGTGGAATAATTATGCATTGCTGATTTCTATTTAAGGATATCAAAGTTTGTAGGCTTCAATTCAATTTTTCACCACACTTTATTTTGTTTTACTATAAAGAATAAGTGATCTAGTCTTTTGTATCTCACTCCTAAGCTTGTCCAAATTTGTCATGCTCTAAAAATGGTTATCCCTTCTTTGTATTATTTACCTATTTGAGATAACTTTGTTTTTCTACTTTCGAATTGGTGTTTCCATTTTTATTATAATTTGGTTCATGCTTATGATCCTGAAAGACAAAATGACACCCTAAGATGAAGGAGAATCATACTGAGGAGTTTGATATTAACAAACCAGTAATAGGGGATATTAATCATCCCATCAAGGCCTCATTTCTGAATCTGCAACCATAAAATTTAGCTTTGATGAAGCAATCAAGCAAGCAACAAACATGATATGTGCTCTCAAATCCTTTGCCTATTGTGTTGGTTCTTTGTAGTCTGAAAGGTGTTTTCAGATGAATTTTTCTGTCGGGATAAAAGTCAATCCCTGAGAGGGGTTGTGTGCTTACTATATGTTAGGCTGTCTCGCCAAGGAAAAAGGTAATTTTTTATTTGCTATTTTCAATGAAGCATTTTGTTTCTCTAGGGGAAAATGGTTTATATTTGTGGATATAAAAACTTTTTTAGCGTCATGCTATAATATTAATTAGAGAAACAACTATTGTATGAGACTGAGAACATGGCCATTTCAATTCTTGAATATTATATATGCAAGGTCAGGGCTTATAGTCTTGTCAAACACAATCTTCCATGACATGCCGTAATTCCACATCACTGTAGGGATGAAGGAAAGGAACTACTTAATTTAATATTGCCTTTGCAATCTAGGCAATTTATCATTGGGATAATGGAAATGAAGCACGCACACACACACACACACACATATATATATATATATCAAAACAAAGCATACATAAGTCAAAATGAGAAATTTTCTTTACAAAAACCAAAACTGCTACTTCTTTTTTAACCACATCAAAATACCTAGTTTCTTCTCTGTTAAAAAAAAAAAAAACTATGTTGTTCTAACACAGTAAAATACCCTGCTTTGCTTTGTTTTTCTTAGAAACAGAAGAAAGCACCCTTGTGCAGCTCTGTTCAGAAACTGTAGAAGGCACCCTTGTTCATATTTGTTTACACACATGAAAAGACAACATAACCTTCTCTCTTTACACACAAAACAAATATTTATAGGGTTGCATGCATGCCCAACCATAGAAGAAAAGGTACATCACTCAAACTTCATTTAATTATGAGTAGTTTCAGCCTTAAAAGAAAATATGTGATATGGTTGCTTCATACACATGGAGTGACAATAGTACAAAGAGTGAAGTCCGCAATTGGTATTATTTCTACTGTCATCTATAATTTATGACTTGTTGTGCTTTCATTGTGAATACTTGCCATTGACACAGTTGAATAATATAAATGTTCATATTATACTAGTTTGTAGTGCTTCAATATTATGATCATAGACTGAAGCTTTCAACTCCAAATTTGAGGAGGGACGAGGTCTCAAATCCACCTCATGAATTATAGAGGCATGTGGTACCCATCAAGGTAGACCCCAAAGTTGTTGATCGGTCCAAGAAATCACTCCTTATGGATCTGAAGGATTGAGTTCTTGCTAAACAACCAAGGAAGGCTATAATGAAAAAACCTACTATCCTAATCAAAGTTCCATGGGTCATCCAAGCATCACCACCTTCCTTTTATTTGTTACAGTAAGTTGAAGATCCCTAACCCTCTTTTTGAATTAGTGAAATTCCCCGAATCAAATTTAGGATTTACTCGTTGTTTTACAATCTTGACTCCTTGTTAAGCTCTAATAACCCTTGGTTCTGATACCAACTGAAGGAAGAGGTAGAGGATAAAAAATAGAAAATAGAGTAAGACAGATAATAAATAAATATATAAATATCAAAACAGAGCATACATAAGTCAAAGTGATAAATTCTCTTTACAAAAACCAAACTTGTTGCTCCTTTTTTAACCACACCAAAATACCTAGTTTCCTCTATGCTTAAAAAAAAATATGTTGTTCTAACACAGTAAAATACTATGCTCTACCTTTTATGTTTAGCCACCGGAGAAAGCACCCTTGTGCAATTTTGTTTTACAAACTGTAGAAGGCACCCCTGTTTAGCTTTGTTTACACATAGGAAGAGATGACATAAACTTCTCTCTTTCCACACACAACAAATATTGACAAGGCTACATGCATGCCCAACCATAGAAGAAAAGCTACATCAATCAAACTTCATTTAATTATAAGTATTTTTAGCCTTAAAAAAATATGTGACAAGATTGCTTGATACACATGGAGTGGCAAGAGTACGGAGAGTGAAGGTCATAGTTGGTATTATTTCCACTGTCATCTATAATTTATGATTTTTTGTGCTTTCATAGTGAATATTTTCCATTGACATAGTTGAATAATATAAATGTTCATATTATACTAGTATGTAGTGCTCGAATATGATATGTTACACTATTTTGTTATGATGGAATATGGTATGTTTATTTTTTGTTGGTTTACATCTTTTACATTCTTCTATCAAGAAATGCCTCTGCATTCTGTGTGAAGAGCTTAAGAAGGAACATTCATGTCACTCAGAAGAGGAGGTTGATTTCATAGAATATTATATTTGTTTAAGACCACTTGTATTCTCATAAACTATACATGTGTTTTAATTGTAAGCTTTAACATTCTGCAAATCATGGTGTTCTAAATCAACTCTAGGTAGGAGCTCTTAGGAAATTTTGTCTATTCCTCGAATGTGCACACATTACTGGAAATGTACACAGTAAAATACCCTTCTCTGCTTTGTTATGTTTAGCCACACGAGAAAGCACCCTTTTGCAACTCTGTTTACAAACTGCAGAAGTCACCCTTGTTTAGCTTTGTTTACACACACGAAAATACAGTCTAACACAATAAAATAACCTACTCTACGTTCTTTTCTTTAGCCATAGAAGAAAGCACCCTTATGCATCTTTGTTTACAAACTTCAGAAGGAAAGCCTATTCAACTTTGTTTATACACACGAAAAGACATCATAAACTTCTCTCTTTACACACACAATAAATATTTACAGGGTTGCATGCATGCTCAACCATAGAAGAAAATGTACACTTTGAATAGGTCCAGGAAGATGGCAAGGATGCCTCTTGTTCTGTCTACAGACCAAAAGGAAATTAAATTATTTTAAAAGAAAATATGATTCAATAATTAATAGAACACATAGGAGTGGTTGGAGTGCATTCGACCATGGTTGGTGTATAGATCAGAGGGAGTTTCAAGGCAACTGGTCAATGTTTGATTGCCAACATACCCTTCTTGGAGTACAAAATGCAACACATCCCAGAGTTTCAATTTCACACCCTAGATGGAAAATTTGGGTGGTTTATATCCCAACCAAAATAAAGACAAAAACAAAAAATGTTGGAACTTGCATTATGCCACTATTCTTGATATACTTGCTGAAGGAATTCTAATTTTCAATTATAGAAGCTTTAATTTTCCATTTTATTTCATGCTTCGCTTGTATAACTTATAGTTCTATGTTTTAATATCTCTTCCGCTGTAGTAAATAGAATTAAAGGCTTATCTTCACAAACAAAGCTTGTAACGTGCTGAAATAATGGAGTTGGCCTTGATTAATAATGCCATTTCTATGTTGTTGAATGCTTGTACAGAAATTCAACCACAACTCCAAATAATTGACATAATCTTTGTTACCTCATTAAGAACTACATCCTCACACTTCCACATTACCCTCTCTAGTGGAACACATCAACACCGAACTCTACTACTAGCTGCATTTATTGGAAAGGTTACATATTAGGACATCCAATTCAGCTTGATCGTTCTTCTTAAGAAAATAGCTTTCACAATATTTTAACACTCTTTGTAAGGCCTAAATTTCTTCTTTAGTTTCCTTAGTACTTCTATCTCTTTTTTCTCTTCCTGCATCACCTAAAAAAACTAATGAATACTAAATTAACTTCTTCTTCTTCCATGTCCACAAGGTCCATACAAGTTCTTGAGCTTGAGGTTGTAAGACGTTGAGAAACACTGACTAAAGACCCATCAACACTACTACATGCAAAGGCAAGCACATCCCAAACTAGCTCTTCTTTATCACAAGAAGGTTTGCCCTTTGTAATAACTCCATCGAATACATCCACACCTACAACTATCTCATTCAAGGCGTTGAACCCATATCAAAGATATTGGTCGATACAAGGTAAAGAAATTGCGAAGACAACATTGAGGACTTACAACAACGCGTGTGGCTCAGGAAAATTCTTTTGCTTTGACCTCATTGATCGGGATAGAGATGAAATCCACCTTTCTGTATTCACTGAGTTGGCTGAATCCTTTTATAATATAATCCAAGTTGGGAAACTATACATTGTTTTAAATGGCACAATAAAAGAAACAAACCCAAACTTCAACCATCTGAAGAACAAATCGGATAAAAATATTTTGATGCATCAACTATCAAGCCATATACACAGGATGATCCAAATTTTCCTTATCAATGCTTCCATTTCAAAACCATCAATGAAATCAATTTTGCAAGCTCGAATACGAATGTTGATGTTATTGGTATTGTCAGTTCCACCTTAGCTGCCTCGACAATCTGATGAAGGGATGGAACTGAAACAATTAGGAAAACCCTTACATTAAAGGACATGTCCGGATTTAGTATTGATGTAACATTATGGGGAGATCATTGTGAATCTAAAGGGAAGAAACTTACTGAGTTTCTCTCCTTTGACAACCAACTAGTTCTTTCAATCAAAGGAATTTGTGTATTTGAATTCAATGAAATTACCATAGGGGTTGTCTTCAATAACAATCTTATCATAAATCCAAACATTAAGAAACTCAAGAACTTCAAACATGGTTCCGTGAAATAGACTTCAATTCTTCCTCTCCATCTTTGAGCAGAAACTACAACATTTCTACTAAGCGAGCCCGAGAACGGAAGACAATTCACAACATTTATTGCATGGAAATTTATGAGAAAACAATATGGGTTCCTATTCGTACAACTATAACTTCTCTTCAAATGGATGATTTCTACTATCTTGCACGTCCATTAAGTTTCAATGGAAAGCAATGCATGAAAAAAGTGATGCACCATTCTAACAATATGTGGCATTGCACAAAATGTAACGATGACTTCCTAGAATGTGACTACTGTTACAAACTCAAAATTGAATTACATGACCACACTCGACACTTAGTCAATGTGATAGTTTTCAATGATGCCAGAAATGAGCTCTTGGGTGTTACAACAAAATATTTGTTTCTTCTTTCACTTGAACCATTTGATGTCCAAGAAATTTGTGGAAGAATTTCAGGTTGTTTTTTCCTCTTAACACTTTCCATCAAAACAAAATTTTTCAATGGTGTTGAGCGTTTACAAACAATTTTGGTTAACTAAAAAAAAATTCATTACACTTGGCATGCAAAAAGGTCCTCCAAGACATACAAGCAATGTCTGATTCATAATGATCTACTATATGTCACCTTTGAAATCTCTTCATGCCACCAAACATCACTTCCATTTTGAAAAAAGGAGTATCCATGCTTTTGTAATACATTAGTTCTTTGATTTAATAGAAATTACATAACAATATATGTACAATGTCTAAATGTCTATACATTGAATATTTGTTTTTATAAGTATTCATGCTATAACAGTATATTGATTGCGACATTCAAGGCTACCATAACGAATTTTCACAAAAATCTATCATGTATCTTTGTAAACTTTCAATCATGTCATGGACACACTCTTTTCCTAAAAATGCTAGTTTTTTCCCTTTATTATATAAACTATTTTTAAAATGTAAAGATTCATGATTTATTTTCTACGCATATACACTTCATTTATACTTCTCTATAATTTACTTATACCTCCATTCTAATAATACATTATTTGTACTTGCTTAGATATGCCATCCAACAAGGCAAATGCAGATAAAAATGCATAAAGATGTCTCCTTTATGCACATAACAGAGATACAATAAATGCATGACGGTGACTACTTTATAAAAAACGCAAAAACCCTTATGCCCCACCTACTTCCCCTCCCACTTCGTGTGCTCCCCCAAACATGCAAGCCAACTCACCTCACCTTTTTCAAACCCAAAACAACTCCCACCTTAATGATAAGCATTGTCAATTTCGATGAAGGATAGCTAAACTTTCTCTCATGCATGTTTGCACAATATGCAAAGAATCATACCCACGCATGAAAACACAACTTCTACATGACAATCTTTCTTGTTGTCATTGTGCCTCATCTAGGCCTCCATATCGTTTTTCTCATTTGAACAACATGGACCCCAGCACATAACCACTTGTCCTTTCTAATTTAATGCAAGTTGAGGAAATGCTCATTGCACGTGTCAACCCGATTCTACAAGTTACTCATGCTCATGGTGGGCAATACAAATATAACCATAAAATCAACTTCCCCCAAGAAATCACTACTATTCTAACTACTTACCTCATATAGTTTCTGAATTAGACATCATCAATGTCCAAGGACACAATACTTCTGAAAAGGCTTATGAATTCCTTGTTTGTAAATCATGAGTAATGGGAGCACTTGAATACAAACTAATAAATGGTCCCTATTACAAGGATGTTAAGCTCAACCCATCTGCAATTTTGTTGTTGGTTAAATCATATTTCAAAAGAAAGCCAAAGCAATTTTGTCTATATAATGCTCCCAAATAATGTTCGTGAATTATAAATATTGTTTCTACAATTTTGTTGTTGGTTAAATCATATTTTAAAAGGAAGCCAAAGCAATTTTGCCTATATACTTCTCCCAAATAATGTTCGTGAATTATAAATATTGTCACAACCAATGGATAGGGTTTGTCTTTTTTTTAGCTTGACGTTTGTAATGATAACAACCCTCAAGTATAGAATTTTACTTACGGAAAACATAAATTTTCGGCCATGAATATGTAAATAGTTAGAGTTTAGGTGTGGTCAGATACCTTCAGTCTCAAGGTCAATTGTATACTTCTACTCCATGAATCTTGCTTGTAATTTTTTAAGAACTTTTTGTAAAGGCTCCAAATTTTGTGACCTTGGAGTTTAATACTGTTGAAACAATTCTCTAACATTTTAACTGTGTAACTCATATATTCACATCACGACCTAAAACCTATATAACAATTTTTATTTAAAATCAAAACACAATTTCTCCAATTTGACCAACCATTCCTAATAACAAAACAGTGAATTTGAAAAATTAAGTTGATAGGCAAATTTATTTTGAAATAATTTAATTATCTATAATTATTATGTGGATGGTAGGGATTTAACTTCCATGGAATACTTTAGAATATTCTTAGTAGTATTAATCACAACTCAAAAGTTGAAATTTATCTCAAAAGTAGTTAAATCCTTTTTGTCTTTTTAGTAGAATTTTTTAATTAAAAAAAGTCATATAAATAAGGGTTATGGTTTTTTTGGATAATTGGTACTAGTAAACCATGGT
Organism: Pinus taeda; assembly: GCA_000404065.3. NCBI lineage: Eukaryota > Viridiplantae > Streptophyta > Pinopsida > Pinales > Pinaceae > Pinus > Pinus taeda. The sequence goes on from APFE030918256.1 coordinate 107,704, forward strand.
ATTGGTCCATGATATTGTAACAAAACCTATTTACATGTTAAAAATCTCTATTGTAAAGTGGGATAAATCTCTTTTTGAAATATAATATATTATTTATATATATATATATATATATATATTATATATAAATAATTAATTTAAAAATAAATTATTTTTAGTTAATTTTTATGATTTTTAATTTTTGATAATATGAATTGTATCATAATATAATATAAGTTTTGAATATGAATTGAATTTTACAATTATTTCTTTACATTATTAAACGAAGTTTTAAAAAAAAATATATATTATTTTAAAATATATTTATGAAATACATATCTCCATATTTATTATAAATTGATAATCTATTCATATTATTAACTACATGTAATTAACTTACACGTAATTACTAATAAATAAAAAAAAAAAAAAAAAAAAAAATAAATAATATATATATATTAGTTATAATAATATAAAAACTAAAAAAATAAAACTCCAAAGAAATAAAATAAAATTAAAACAAAACAAAGTGAAAGATCCATATCAAACATCATCGTGATAACAATATTCATATAACAGCCCACATCGAACGCCATGATGATAGCGATATCCACATCTACAACATTAATTATTATTTGGATAGGGATATCATCAAGTCAATCGCTTAACAACAAAGCTAACATAACTATACCTACCTTTTATCTGGTGAGGGTAAGCAATTGAAAGAACGTTGGTTGTGTAATGTTTATGGCATCACATCCTTCCTACAAATTACTTTGTTGACTCCCACCTTTTAGTTACAAACTCAAACGCGTAAGAATTTTTGCCACTCACTTTTCATAATTTACATTTCTCGGAACAAATAATTAAAGTCAAGTTTATCCTACTCTCGTCACATCGGAGTCATAATACTAAACGATCAATGCAATGCCAAAGCGGTTGGGAATTTTTCAAACTATTAAGCTAATTGTATTAGAAGGTGATACCCTTAAAAAGAAATGTATGACAAAGCAATTGTTTCTCTTCCGAATGTTTTAATTAACCAGGTTGTTGAGCATCTAGATGAATTCTCCATCCATTATTAATCAAATATAAAACATTAATGATAAATGAAGAGAGTTTCTAGAAATAGATTTTTTTATAATTATTATCAAAAATATTAAAATAGCAAAAAATTGATTAACTTTTATCAATAATTGTATTTGCCTTTGAAATAAATGTGAGAAGAACAAAAAAATGTAAGTGGAGTTTTTTTAATAAAACTCTAGTATATGCTAAAGTTCTCATTTTCCTTAGCATAATGGATGTGACCTTAGAGGGGATCCCAAACTTTTGTAGACACAAATGCCTTGATATTTCAAGCAATGTTTTCTAGATAAATCTTTTTCCATTATCTTTAAAATGTAAGCCTTAGTGTAAAAGGTTCAATTAGAAGGGTGAAGGAACATTTACCTAACTGGCATGGATGACTTGGCGAGAAGGCAAGGTGTGGATATTGGGGTTTCCTAAATGGCCCGAACAAATGAGCACACTTGCAATTAGGTGGATTGTGCAATAGAATTATTAAGTTGGATGCACCATGACAAGGGTGGACTTGGTTAAACGACTTGGGGAGGCAAACCAAGAGGTATATGAAGGAGCACTCCAAACTTGGAAATCACAATATAGAGGTAATGTGCCTTAAGGGACATGTCACCACATATTGCAACCAATGGATGTGCTCACCATACATATGTCTCGGACACGCTATCCTTGGGCATATTGTATTGATAACTTAGGACATAAATGTGTGAGGTTGACTTGCACATGGACAAGTTGGGAGTGTGTAAAACTCAACAATGGGTGAGTTGGTGGACTCATCAGAACTTGAGTAACCCACACAGTGGAATGATGGGTCAGTGGGTGGACTAATCACAACTTAAGTAACCACATTGTGAAATGATGGGTTGGCTCGAATTAGTACCAAAGGGGTATGACATTTGATATAAAGGGAATCGACACACACACACACACACATTAGCACAAGTTGAATGAGTTAGGGAGACACACACCATAACATCAAGTAAAAAGGCACATGGAGATAAGACACTCAACTAAACAAGGATCAAATGGCATGAGTGAATATACTTGAGATATGCAGTAGCTTTGATTAGGATTGTACGAACCATAGGTCAATGGAATAAGTTGGCATGGTAGTTGAGTGAGCAAGAAACAATTGTAACAAGGGATCATGCAAAGACATGTAGGCAAGTTGAGGAGACAACTTGGTCAAGTTCTTGTATCTCATTATAATAAGTTGTGGCTTCCCTCTTGTAATCATATTATGTTTGTAATATCGAGTATCAATATATTATATAGGTATTAAGTACATCTTCGTGCTACCAAAATATATAAGTTGTCTCATTATTTATGTGTTGCATGCTCTATGTATACTTGTGTTTAATTTTATGCATGAACTACTAAGACATTTTAAGTATAAGTATTTCCACAAGTTAGGGCACGACTAGGGATGCACTAAGATCGATTGACATAGAGTTAGAGTGTGTGACTTAGCTAAGCTGTAGCTCAAGGATGAGTTACAGGAACATCTTAAATGAAGAGGCATAGTCTAGGTTAAGTAAGGTTGGGGTGATCTAGCCAAGACTCGAACCACTTGGGTGCTCTAAGTCAAGTGAAAAATCTCATAAAACTATGGCACCATGAAAATTAATATCAAAGCTTGTTTGAGTCCATTTTGGTTCTCTTCACAGCTACCACTTCCATGTAAATTTGTATCAAAGCTTGTTAGAGGCTACTTTGGTGCTCTTCACAATTGTTGCTTCCATGAAAATTAGTCTCATAGGAGTTTTGGACATGACCAAGTGTCAATTTGGAAGAGCGTCCATGACCTTAAAATGAATAGGGATGTTTTGGTGATAGTGGTGCCAAAACTAGGATTGCAAGATAATGTTGTAATTAGTCACAAATTCTAGGGTTCCTACCTCAAGTAAATAGTAAGTGAGATGCTCCATTGGATAAGTAAAGAACTTGGAAATCAATATAAGGTTTTTTTAAGAGTTCTAAGCATTTATATGAGAATACTTGAACTTTATACGACATGAGTTTGAATGAGTGCACCCCTAGCACATTGGCACAGTAGGCAACTAAAGGACCACCTATAAGGATTGGTGAAGAGGAAAATCTATTCATTTATATGATAGCCTTGGAATGACTTATCGAATGAGTGTGACTCTAAAATAAGGTAGTAGGCCTTGGGTTGGCATAGGAAATTGGGAAAATGAACATCCTTGGTGACATGAATCATTTGTAACCTTGGAGCCTTGGTGTAGCAGGTCATCAAGGTTGAGCGTATCAATGAGGATGGGTTAGTTTAGGATTCATGTAGATTTGTGGTATACTAGCAACTTAAACATGCCTCAAGACTCGAATTGATCCAAGATGGAGATATGGAGGATATGATAGAATATAATTGGTAGACCAATATGAACATGGTGAAGCAATAATTGGTGTAATGGGAGAAGGGGCTTCACCATACTTGCCTATAGAACTTGGGAAAGCTAGGTTATATTAGGACACATGTAGGATATTATGTCAAAAATTTGAATTCATTGGTGGAATAAACATAAATTCAAATATTCCTGGGTGGGGAACACTTAAGAATAAGGGCACCCAAGATGAAAACGACATTATGACAAAAGAGTAGCCTAAGTCACCCAAACCTAGAGGTACGACCATTGCATACTTCCTTTGTTCACAAAACTATTTTGCAAGATATTTTCCCTTGAAGGAATAGTTGGCCCAATTGGTTGAAATGGAGGAATCCCAAATAGCACTCATGGAAATGAAGCTTGTGGTTTTAGAAGGGGCAACCTAAGTTTAGCAACTTTCAAATGAAATGTTGAAGGAGTTGGACATGTTAAAAAAGTGGTTGAATGAGTTCATGATAAGAGATCATAAAAACAACTCATAAAATGAAGGATGAGATGGATTTCATTTTGTGAACATGGTGGGGTGGGTGGCTTGAAAGTGGTAGCTTTGGTGAATACCGATGCAACCCACAACTTTATGAATGATCAAACTACTACATCTCTTCATTCTAAGCTAAAAAGTAGCCCGAGTTCCTTCAAGGTAGTTAACTAAATGGTGAAGTCAATGACAAGAGTGGTTTGTGGACCACATCTTTGAAAGTTGGGGATTGGTTTGGTGACTTCGACTTGACAATAGCTCCATTGGACAATTATGTAGTGATTTTGGGGTTGGACTCCTTCGAGATTTCCAAGGTACTTCCACTAATTCTTGGAACTCTTTGTTTTCTCAAATGAGAACAAGACATCAAGTGTTCCTATGATAATGAAACATAAGCTTGGAAAAATACCTAGGATGTCTACAATTAGGTTGATTAAGGGAGACAGTGGAAGTGTTGACAGACTTTGCAACATAGTACAACAATAAGTGGCAGTTTTGGCTATGGTATCTTTAAGTGGCATAGGTTGAATAAAGCAAAGGTTGATGACCATGGATACATCAAAAAATTCATTCTTGGAGAAGACTAACCAGTTGTAGAGCCTGTAGAATAGTAAGAAAAAGTGCAAGGACAAGTTGAAGTATACACTTGTAACACTTGAAAATGTCATTGAATAAGAATTTCAACATTAGTTACCATACATTTGGACGAGTTGGGAATAATATTAGATGGATTAATCAGATGACTTACTTACGGAAAAATATCTAAGTGTTTTCTTAAAGCAATGTGTGGAGGAACTCACTCAACAAGACTTAGAGATGGATGCAAAAAAAGTAGGCCAGGAAGATTGAATCTTATAATGATTATGTACTTTTATAGACAATCCATGTGAATATATGACTATGAGCTCACCATAAAATGATTGGAATAATTGATATTCATGCAGCTAGATGTCAAGAAAGTATTGATGTATTTTTGCATGGAGAAAAAAAAAATGTTTTCCTGTATCCTTGGAAGGTACTAGGTGTTCACTCTTCATTGAATAGACTAGGAGGTGGCACATTTCCAAGGAGTAGGTAATATGGTTTTGGGTGTAGCCTTGCAAAGGGGGTGTCACAGAAAATTCTAAACAAATGTGACCTAGTGTATTGGAGAGAGGTGGTGACCTTATTCCAACACTATAGAGACAAAAGATATTGAGTTATGTCTTGGTCGTTTGAAAAAATTGAAATAATTGGTATGTTGGGTTTTAGAGATAACATCCTAGACTTGAGAAAAAATAAAGACTTTTACTTGAGATAGGGTTGAATATGAAGACTATTCTATGGATGAAAAAGACTATGTTTAAGCACCGAGAAGTGCATCTTAGGAGTTGTACATGGAAATTGGATTGGCTACACAACCGATGCAAAATTTGAGGCCAACAATCTGTGGAAAAATGTCAAAGATGGTCAATATAAGGATGTGGAAATATGTCGACATGGTTCAAATTATACTTGGATAGACTTGGAAATATTTCTAAGGGAATATTGGTGGTAGAATTTGTAGCAAGAAGTGGCAGCAACAACACAACTAGATTGTAGTAAGGAAATGATAGAATGAAGCAGTGTAGTAGAGTTGGGAAATATACCATTCATCCATGAAGTTGGATAGGATAATCATGCCAACTAGGAAAAATGAATCTGCAAGAGTTGGGTTCAGTTTAGTTGAGTGTGTTTCTAGTAGGAAAAAAATGGTATTTACAATGGGAAGTGACATGAAACGTAGGGTTTCTGGGACTTGGTTATGGACTGAGGCCTGAGTTTGGGAAACATATTGGAGATGGCATATTTTGCAAAATTTTCCAAGGAAAAAAATGACTTTTGGTGCTAGAGCATGTAAGGGTTTCATATAGGAGGGCATGAAGCATCTCTACCAAATCGACATGGACACTTGGGCAAGAAGGAAAGGTGCAGATTTTAGGGTTTCACAAACATCCAGGGCAAATGAGCACACCATTAGTTGGACTTGTTATGAGACAAAATGATTAAGTTGGATACATCATTATGGGGGTGAAATTAAATAAACAACATGTGGATGTGAACCAAGAGTTATATGGATTATTTCTCCACATATGGAAATAACAATGAATGCGTAAGGACCCTTAAGGGACACATTGTCACAAATTGCAATGAATGGTCACATTCGCCATACATACATATTGGTTATGCCATGTTTAGGTGTACAATGTAAATGACCGGACATGTGGATTGGAAAGGTCAAATTTCACATGGAAAATCTCGGGGCGTAGATGAGCCAATGATGGGTGAGTTGGTGGACTTTTCATGTCTTGAGTAAAACACGCAACAAAATAAAGGGTTGGATTAATTCAATTCTAAAGGTGTGTAACATTCTGTATGAAGGGAATAAACATATATATTTACAGAGTTATATAAGTTAGGGGCACAAAAAACACAACATCAAGCAAAAAGGCACAAAGAGATAAGATGCTCAGTTGAACAAGGAATGAATGGTGTGTGTTGTACCTTGGAAGACAACCTCTGGCTGAGGAGAGGTCAGTGCCCAAGACATTTATTTAAAATTGTGATAAAATAAGTTGTTTGTCCCATTGTTTAAAACCCCAGAAATTATAATCATAAAGACAATACCTCTTAATCTTCTATGAGAAAAACAATCATTCAAAGTGGCCTTCTGATGTTGAATAGAATTTTAATGAAATTGTAGTGAAAAAGGATAGAGGAAAGTCTACAACACAGGTTGTTTGATGCAAAATATTTGTTTTCAAATTTAGAGGAGATATGTGGTTAAGATGAAATGATAAATAGAAAAGAGGAGCACATTATTAAGGTACTTTTAACTTTAATTAACAAGAAATTGATTTGCAGAACTGTAAAATTAAATATCGACAACTTCATTACTCTTTTCTATGAAGAAAAACATAAAATGGAAATAACAGGAAACACATTTTGTACTCAACGAGTGTTTGGAACCACTTCAAATTATTTATTCAAATCCAAATGAAGATTGAAATATACAAGTAGTTTCTTCTTCTAAGGCCCAAAACGCGGAACCCCCATTTCTCTTCTGAATTAGCTTCATACAAAATTTCAAAAGGGATAATTGAGAAACTGTCAACTACCAAAACTTCTAACCTCCTAAACTACTTTATATTTAATAGTTCTTTCAAAAATTACATCTTGAAAAGAGAAAACATAAATACATCATTCAAAAATATCTAACAAATATTTTGTATGACAAGTGGTACTACTTCATTTGGTAATCTGAGACTGAGGCGCAAATGAAGGTCCTACTTCTGCATTTGTTGTTGTTGGCGACATCCATTCTCTACATTTTTTTCCATATGGATTTATGTTGAAAATAGCAACAAGAAATGCTAAAAATAGAAGTGCTAAAATTAGCATTGCTATAAATAGCATTTCAGGATACAATCCAATTTTAGTTAGCCCCTAAACTAAAATTGTGAATTAAAATTCGAATTTGATCTTGGAAATTGTTTGTAAAATAATTAGTTAATTCATATTGAGTCAATTAGTTGTATAAAATCAAACATGGAGTCTATGTGAAGACATGCAATAATTTCTCCATTGATTAAGGAAGTTATCCCTTGATTAAAGGAGATCAGGATGAGTTGTACTTTGAGTTGTAACTAGTTAGCTCAATTAACTGAGTTAAGTCTAGTTAGATTAGTTCAAATAGTTTGTTGAACTAATTGTGAGTTTAGTTAGTTAATGCATTCATGCATGTAACTACTGCACTTCAGATAAATGAATATTCTCTCATAAATAAGTCATGCATGTTAGTTCAGACAGAGGCCCAATTGACATCAGATGATGGGATAGTGTACTATCAGTTGCAGGAATATTCCACGGAGGATATCTCTTGCATGCAGAAGGAATGCATTCCTTGGAGATTGCGTAGTTACTTTTGGGTTTGATGAGTGTGTGATGAGGCCAATTCACATAGGTGGTAGTATTGGACCCCAAGGAAAACTGCGCAAGGAAATAGGAGGCTTGGAGGGCTAAGGGAAGGCATATCTTATGTCTATTCAGTCTGTGAGTTATATTGTTGGATTGTACTGAGAGCAGGATAGCTTGTGAGCTAATGATTTGTGTAATCTAAACATATTTACACTTGTATGATAATACAGAGATTGGGGTTTTTAGCTGAGGCTTTCCCCATAGTATTCTTTTGCGTTCATGTGTGATTGATTTCTCATTCTCAGTTATATGTGTTCTAATTGATCTTGCTCAAATTCGATTAAGCTTCTACAAGTTTGTTGCAGAAGTAGATCTTGTATTTTGCTTTATTATATTGCATAATCTGTTGATCTACAGTGGGAATTTCTACATGGTATCAGAGCAAAGGTGATCAAAGCGAAGAACAATATACAAAGAAGGGATAAGTTCAAAGTTTCAAGTTCCTAATTATATAATTCAAATTCTTATCACATCTCAAATTTCACCAATGGCATTCAGCAGTTTAAGACTCGAGTATGCCCTTGATGGCAACTCGAATTATATAGCATGGAAGGATCACATGGAAGCAATATTAGAGGACAATGGTCTAAAGGACTTCATTGATCAAGAAGTCCCCAAGCCAGCAGTGGCTAATGCTATAGAATTAGCGGAATGGAAGAAATGTGTGGCTACAACAAGGAGAATCCTCCTGGAGGGAGTTCGAGGCCACATTATCTTGAGCCTCCATGGGAAGAAGACACCTTTTTCGATGTGGAAAACATTGAAAGATCTATATCAGAACAACAATGATTAGAGGAAGTTGGTGCTAAAAGACAAGCTTCAGAAAATCAAGTGTGAAAAGGGTGACACGATCTCTACATATCTGAACAAGCCCACCACCTGCAGGGATGAGCTTGGAAGTGTAGGGATGACAACAATTGATGATGACATGGTGAGTCTTGCTCTCCTCGATCTTCCTAAGAGTTGGCATAGCTACCAAGACTCTATTAATGGAAGAGATAAACTGCTAGATTGGGAACGACTTTGGTCGAATCTGATGTAGGAGGAGATAAGAAGAAGCACCAGAGATGGATCTTCATCAAAACAAGATGATGAAGACAATCTAGCCTTAGCGAGTAAGGCGAGGAAAGGGAAAGGGAAGGCATCCCATCCCACATCTAGTTCTTCCCATGATGGGAAGAAGTTTCACAAATCAAAAGTGTGATGCTTTCATTTTCATGAGGTGGGCCATTATGCTACGAATTGTCCACAAAAGAAATCCAAGAAGGGATCCTCGAAGGGATCAAATGGTGATGCACTAGCCTCACAGTTCGAGTTGGATTTATCTCTCATGGAATGCATGGTTTCATCCATGGTGGGATGTGTTTGGTACCTGGACAGTGGATCCTATTTCCACATGTCCAGTGACAAGAATCTTTTCAGTACCCTGGAGGAGAAGGATCTCTAGATGCGGATCGAGATGGGAGATGATGGAAAGTACCGTGTTTCAAGTGAAGGTACGGTTGTGTTTTAGAGGGAGCATGGAGCTCCTCTCACCCTGAATGATGTAAAATACATACCAGGTCTGAAGAAGAATCTTGTGTCTGCCATTATGCTAGAAGATAAAGGCTATGATGTAGTCTTTAGTAAATAAAAGATATTCCTAAGGCATACTAGTACTGGATAGACCAAGAGGATTGGGATTCAAGTTAAGAATATCTACAAGTTAGAGGTAGATGACTGTGCTGCACTGAGTTCCAAAGAAGAGGTGGTGCAAAGCCAAGATGTTGGCGAGCTATGGAATAGAAGATTGGGTCACTTGCACCAAGTGGCCTTGAAGATCATGCAACAGATTCCTATCGGACTTCCCAAGGGAAAACTAGAGCAGACAGATACATGCAAAGGTTGTACCTTGGGTAAGTATGTGAAATATTCCTTTTAGGATCAAGACAGTAGAGCTGGAGAAGTCCTAGAGTGAGTTCACACAGATGTTTGTGGACCATCCTCTACAGCCTCCACTGCTAAACAAAGGTACTGTGTTATTTTTATTGATAATTTTTCTCGTAGATGCTAGATATACTATATGCAAAAGAAGGATTATACCTTCTTGAGGTTTTGTGAGTTTAAAGCCATAGCAAAGAAAGAATCTGGAAAGAAAATAAAAGTCTTGCATATCGACAATGGCGGAGAGTATGTCTCCCAACAGCTTAAGGACTTCTGCGCTGTAGAAGGAATTAAACGGGAGTTGAGGGTACCCCATAACTCACAACAGAATGGGGTGGCCAAAAGGAAGAATAGATCGATTGTGGGAGTAGCTCAAGCGATGTTGCATGACCAAAGCCTACCACTTCATTTGTGGGCTGAGGCATGCAATACAACAGTATACTTGCAGAATAGAAGCTCGCACCATATACTGGGAATGAAGACACCTATGGAGGCCTTTTTTGGGAAGTGACCAGATGTGAGTAACTTCTAAATATTTGGATCATCGATTTATTTCCATGTGACCAAAGATGCCTGAAAGAAGCTAGATCCAACAACTGAGTTGGGAATACTTGTGGGGTACACTGATACACCCCACAACTATTGGGTGTTCCTGCCTACCAGTCAGAGGACAGTGGTACACAAAGATCTAAATTTTGATGAGCAGAAAGCCATGCGAGTATCACTTGAGAGGGAGATCAAGTTGCATGCATAGGAGGAACTTTCAGTTCCTAAGGAGGAGGAGCCTTGGATTGATGCAGAGCAGCCACATGCAGAGGATTTGGGAGTGGAGACATCCACTCATGCTGAGTCTTCCAGATATGGGCAGAAACGCTCAAGGGAAGTTGACAGGTTGATGCTCGATGCGCAGGAGAATGTGGGATAGCCATCTTCTCAGCATAGACAAAGGAGGTCACTTGAGTGGTACATTGGTTACATGGCCCTAGTTGGGGAGTGTGTAGAGTTTGAAGCTTCTTCATTCGAGGAGGCAGTGTAGCAACTAGTCTAGGTTGATGCCATGGTGGGAGAACTAGGAGAGGTCATAAAAAATTGTGGGAGAACTGGGAGAGGTCATAACTTCTTCAGTTCTTATCCAAATTAGGTGCAAAAAGAGTCTATGATAGTAGTTTTGGCTATTCTTAACTCATTGAAATAAGTTTCGTAATCATTTGAGCATTGTAAACACACTTTTGTTGTAATTTTGAGCATAATAGAGAGGCCCAAAAGTTAGAAGTTGGACCAAGAAGACGTAGCCCAGGAGGGGTGAACTCCTCATCAAATCTCTATGTTGTGTGTTTTATTTTGATGTTCTTTGTTGTTATTTTACTGTTGTTTAGCATATGTTTTATGTTAAATTGTTTATAATATTTACATAAACACTCTCATGGGAATCAGTTAATTAAGCAAAAATGGTGAATCCTTAAGCACTTGATAAGAAAATGATAAGCATCTTGGGTTTTATTCTAAATGGGGAATTAGTAAAACATTACTAATCTACTCTATTTCAGATCAAGAATTAGCCCTTCAACTATTACTTTTGGTACATGAAAATATGTAAAAAAATCTAACAACGAATGTTGTTCATATGCATGCAAATGCATATACTTTCCAAAATAATGTTTAACACAATAGAGCATGCAACATATGTTTCCTTTTAAAGGAAATCTAGTATAATAGGGCATGCAAAAACATGTTTTCTTTTCCATAAAACTAATGCAATAAAGCATACAAATACATGTCTTCTTTTCCAAAAATTGTACCAACATTATATATATATAATAAATATATATATATATATATAATATATATATATATATATAATATATTCCAAGGAAACCAACACATTACTGCATGTAATTCATATTCTTTCCCAAAGAATCTTTTCCCATGTAGGCTAACACAACATGCTATCATTTCCCACATACAAATGTATATTCTTTCCAAACAAAAGCTAATACAAATATTGCATGCATATACATGATCTTATTCTAAAAGAGACTAACATAATAGTTATGATAGCATAAAAGTAATCACATGTAGTTTTTCTAAAGAAATATAGTTCAATAGTTCTTTTATCCATGCGAAGAACATATCTCTATAACACAATGACTATTTTGTGTGCATGCAAGAGCTTATCATAATAACCCTTCTTTAATGTACACAACACATATTCCCTTCTCTAGAATTCTACCACCATTAATTATTATTTCCATGTAAACAATTACATATTTCTTTTTCAAAAAGAAGTTAATATAACGTCATTTCTCTATCAATAAATTACCACAACTAACGATATTTTATGCATAAAACCTTTATGCACCTAAATCAAGAAATCAACACAATTCATTTAGTGAGAAAATATTTTCAAGAGATTATTCTTTTCAAGAATATGTACATAACAACTTTCTCTATCTACATGCAAAAACATATTTTCTATATCGCAATGACTGCCCTTTTGTACATGCAACATGTGTTTTTTATAACATAATGACCCTTACTTCAATGCACATAACCTTTTTAAGAAACAAGAATTTGTTCTTATTCTTGTATGAATGAGATTCATATGCATGCTTTAAGAAAAACAATTCATCTAATGTACAAAACTCCTATGCATGTCTTTTTGCACTTAAATCCTTCTTTAAATAAAGAACATATGTGATATATGCATACAGATTCATCAAAACCCTTCCAAGAAAATTAACATGAAATTAATATTTTTTTCAAGAATTAACATAGAAATTTATTTAAGAATTTCAATATAATGGATAATACTATTGTTCACATATTCGTATTAAGAGTCCTATTGAGAGTCTAGAGGAATCAAGCCAACATCTCCAAGGAAATTAATAATCTAATTTCTCTCATATTTTCCTGGAAATCTTTTCTTTCATGAAATAACTTATTTTATTTCTCTTTTCATAAGAAAAATTTACATTCTTTTCGTGAAAATTATCATGATTTATTTAATCCTTTTGTCTGCAAGTTTCTTTCCAAGAAAACATCATCCTTGTTGGGTAGCGCAAGCCCTGCGTAACGGTTTTTGGGCTCAAAGCCCACAATTTTGGGTAAAAGTATGATAAAGACTTCGCAAAGTGTATGGAGCGCAAATTGTAATGAGTCAAGTCAAACGGTTGTCTGCCCGAAAATAATGTAAGGAAATAGAAAGTGAGTCAATCTGCCCATGGTCCGCAGACCATGGAAATGTATAAATAGAGCAAGGCACTATGGTGCAAATTTAGTTTTTATTTTGGATCTTGAATATTATGGGTTTAGCAAAGCAATAGTTGTTCTGCATCTGTAAGTCTGAGTCAAGGGTATTGGTAGAAAGATAAAGGCTCTGCAGCTATGTGTGCAAAGGCCTAGCAGAGTCCACAGTTGTGTACGCGAACCCCTGCAGCTGAGTGCGCAGGGCAGATATGGTTGTATTGACAGAAGATAAATAAAGATAAGAAGTTTTGAATATTGTGTGCTTATTGCAAATCTATCTGTTGCTTATGTTCTAAATTTATGCACTGTCTCTTTTTTGTCAATGATGATTGTAGGCACTGGGTTTTATTGTTAAATGTTTGCTTAAAGACTGTAAGAAGAACATAGCTGTAACAAATCCATTAATAAGAAAGTGCATCTGTACGGATCTACATGACAGTAGTACAGAGTGGTGCAAGGCCAAAGAATGGTTCACGACCTCTCCAAACCACATCAAGTCATCCCAAGGGTGCGGAAACCTGGTTTCAAAACCCTCCCCTACTACCTCGGGTGAGACTTCAGTCTGCTCTCCATGGACTGTTGCTAAAAGGGACGGTAGTGCGGGATTTTTTTGGCTAATAACTCTTTCAAAGTTGGGTCAAGACCCAACAAGCCAACAAATGGTTCCGTTGTCAGGACCGAGATCTACCTAAGGGATGTTTGATGTCGAAATGCTGGAACCCTGTGAAGAAAGAACTGGAAGATTGGTTAGATCAGAAGCTTCACGAGTTCATAGTACAGGAAAATAGAAATCCATAAATATATAAGGAAAGGTGGTAGGATCATTACATATACGCAAAAATCCATGATATCTTCTTCACATCCTTCTCGACAGAATTATACAAGTGGATTGTAAGGCTAGCCAATAGTCAGGGGAGGTGCAGACTGGATCACCCCATCGGGTGGACGCCAGAGTTGGTATGTAGTCTGGAAGCATATGAAGATAAAATCACACGGGCAGTAGATCACTGGATGGATCGAATAATCAAAGGGTTTATCACTGAGTTCGTGATAGACACAACTATGAGTTAGAGCGAGGTAGAAAGTCGCTTTCTCCAAGGACCCCGAGGTAAGTACATCAAATCGTTGAATACGTGGATTACAATGTTGTTATGTGAAAAACGGGTTATATGCATCCATTGATGTCTAGGGTAACGTGGAGCGAAAGAGGCTACCGAGGGATCGAAGGATTAGAGAACAATCCTCTGATCTCTATTTCGTGAGAAAGAAAGGAGGTGCTGCAGGATTCTCTCCAAGAAGCGTAGTTCAACTGATAAAGCAATGCTTTCCACTGGTACCACCACCATCCATGCCATCCCCCACTTCACCTACATCGAGCCCATATTCGCCTACTCCAACTCTGCCACCTCCAAGGGTTGGAATGACGAGTGCAATCAAGTTGCTGGTATTTAGAGGCATATGAAATGAAGAACCAGATCATTTCTGGTTCGTGGTAAGGGTTGTATGGGAAGCCCAAGGCGTAACGGATGATAACCTCAAAAAGGCTACTCTGGTTAGCGCACTACAGGACCATGCATTGACGTGGTATATAAAATACTCGAGCGATCACTTGAATGCAGGAATAACAGCAATCCAGGATCCATTGAACAAAGAATTTAGCTGGCCAAAATCATAAACACAATCAATTATCGGGTTCAAGGAGATCGCGATGCTGCTTGGTGAAACCCCATGGGATCTGGATCAGAGATTGAAGAGTATAATCCGCGAGGCTAACATGACGCTGATAGATGCGTAGCACTACGCATGGTTTGTGGCTTCTTTAACACCACATCTAAGGTCGGCGCTATCACAACAAAGGATCTCAACCCAAGCTGAAGCATTAGAGACAACATTGAGGTTGCATGAAACTCCAATATAGAATCCAGGGTTGTGAGTTCAGCAAATCTACGCGCAACTACAAAACCTATGCTTATAAATGCAAAGTTCGAAGCAAGAAAGGGCGTCCCGACTAGAGGCACGTACATAAGTAGGGTGTCTCAAATGCAAAAGTCACGGTCACGACAAGGACCACTGCCCCGTATTCACGAACTATATGGCAGGAGGGGGGCCGATGCCATTAAGGCTGGAGGTACAAGCAGGGCCAAGTACGGTGCCCGCACTCTGGTGTGTGATTTTTCACGTAGGAGGAAAGCATGCCACAGACAACTGTCCCCTGTTGCAGAAGTATACCTAGACTCCGCAGTAGCTGTATTGCAACTTCTGTAGATTAATGGGTCACAACGAGTGAACGTGTCGGAGCTATGAGCTAATGATGGAGAGGACCACAACCTATTGAATGCAGACTGAAGCGTGAGGTTTTGACCCAACCGCAAGGCCACGTAGTGGATTCTAAGGGTGCGGGTGAGGAAGAGGAGGAATGGGGCCGGGACAAGGGCACGAACAACTGATCTGTTATAATTACGGAGGGTAAGGGGACTACACTCACAACTGTACTAACCCAATGACAATATCTTGTCCATACTATGAGAAGTTTGAGCATGAAATGGTAGATTGTTCAACACTGATTGCCCAAATGCGCGAAAAGGGGGTATTATAATCGACTCCAACCCAAAATATCCAATTGATGAGGTCTGAACCGCGCGAAGAGGACCCTAGTGTAAACATGGTATTGAGGAGTAGTGCAACTATAGGGGGAGATGCGAGGGAACAGCCCAGAGAAACTAGGAAGGGTCATAATGGTCTTACAAAGGAACCTAACTTTGAGATGGAACAGGTGAAGAGGACATCTAAGGAAGCTTAGAAGAGCTTCACGGAGGTCTCTACTCCAAGTAGTAGGGATCCAGCTGAGTCGGGAATGGATCCCTCTATGCTTACTACCTTTCTTGAGACATGTATGAAGCTACTACGTGACAATAAGGCAGTTAAAGGACTGCAAGAGTTGATCACTAAGTGTGTAGGATCAGGGGAGCCATGCATAGTCCGGAGGGAAAACATGCTCTGCGCACCGAGCAAGAGATGCGAATTACGGTGCAAATTGATGAGTATGAGATGGATCAGGTCATCCTGGATTTAGGATCGGATGCGAATGTGTTGCCTAATCAAACGTGGGAATGCATGGGCAAGCCGGCACTATAGTGGTCTCCTATTCAACTACGAATGGCCAACCAGTAAAAGATTGTACCCATGGGAAGATTGCAAGGGGTGACAGTGGACATTGAAGGCGTAAGTAAGCAGACAAAATTTGAAGTAATAGAAATTTTTTATGACAGTAACCCATACCCTACGTTGTTAGGAATAGATTGGGCCACAAACATGAATGGGGTCATCAATTTAAAAGGACGAAAGATGAAATTTGAGAAAAAGTCACTCTGTGTTGTAGTTTCACTAGATCCAACTGAAGGAGCACGCTACACCGAACCAGTGCGCAATGAGGACAATGACGAGGAACTAGACTGCATCTACTAGATAATAGTGCAATACCAAGATCGAGTGAATCCCACAGTGGACGGGAGAATCTCATGGGAGCGCGATAGTTCTTGCACATCAGATTCAGATGAGGAGATCAAATGATGGCAGAACCAATTGCACGAAGTCATAACACTCAACTGTAACATGATGATTAGATCACTGTGATGCGTGACAACCAAGGTACGACAACGGCCAGCGGACAATGACACAACATATGAGGAGGACTTTGTCAATCCCTCCAGAACTTCAATCATAGAGCAGACGCAACATGGTGTGACGAAAGAAGTTCTACGCATGACAATCACCCGAGTGTGGTATGCACATAGGAAGATAAGGTGGAACAAGCGTGAAGGTAAAAGGTGGTTGCGGGATGGGTTGGAGGGCTTCCATGGCAAATGCAATCAAGGCAGTCATGGCAAAGTAGTTCGGTCACCTATCTACATCGGAGGGCATAGTTGTATGTTGTACAACCATCAACCCAACTGAATCCACACATAATAGGGGTTCATTGGGCTTATAAGACCATAAACAAAGCAGGGTGTGTGAAGAGAACTCTATCCATGGTCGGACACGATGAAATTAGAGAAGTGAAGATAACTTCCCTGACCACTACCTCTGTAGTTCGACCTAAACAAGAGGACCTGGACAAGGGGATTTGACAGTTGCAGGAAGCCATTTGATGTGACACCGTGTGACTTCATGAATTAGAGGAAGTAGGGGCAAGGCTAAGGAGGAAAAGCGCAAAGCTGGACGAAGAAATTGCAAAAATAAACTTAGGAGTCACACAAATAGGTCGTGTGAATGTGCGAATAAGGGGACCATACATGGCTAGCCCTCCTACGATACTAGAACAAGCTGTGGCCTTGCTATCATGGTTGTGATCGCACCCTACTACACAAGGGAGCCCAGGCCGCGATGCGCTACCTGATTCAAGGGTATGCGAAGGGTGCTAGCAACCTAGGCTAGCAGGGAAGAGTAAGGCTCACACGAGGGGTGTGACCACCTGACTATATGTAGGAGGCCTAGTCCCAGCACTTCACATAGTTGAAAGAGGGCGCGGGACTATAAAATAATCTGCAAGAAGGTTGCACGATTCAGTTGTGGTGCGTAGGGCCAGTCACAAGCATCGAACACATCTGCGTAATAGGGACTGCGCTGCCACATGGGACGAATGGAGGGTGACCATTGCAGCTATTGTTCCTGACAAGATGTCCCATTTAAGACACCAAGGAGCGGGTGGCGGGCCATTAATACACAAGGTCGGATGGATTTACTGCCAAAATATTATTAATACGCCACGAATGAGGAGCACGACCGAATTTAAAATCGAAAGGGTATATAAAGCACAAGTGGCATGTTACCGCACAGATGTTAGCTCCTTACATAGTAAGTTGTTCAGGCTTCAAATAAAGCAGCACAGGATGAATGAGGAAATCATGAAAGGAATCCCATGGTTTAAAGACCTGTCAAAGGTAATACAAGAGTCCCTACTTAGGTCGATATCCAAATTCAAGGACATTACAGCCGAAATCCCTAAATCACCTAAGACGTCACGGACGAAGAAGAACCCACAGGCAGCAAGACTGGTCCGGATGTCTCCACAAAATCCATGATTCGGAAAATTGTCGAGGGAGGAAAAAGGCAAAAACGTTACTATTGAGAGTGATGTAGAGGACGAAGATCCTCTGACCTTTGTAGAAGAAATAGAACCCGAAGAAGAAACGGAAGAAGATATCTAGCCAGTAAAGCGACCCAAGTATGTTCCTCCAAGGAAAGGGAAGGCCAAGGTACCTAAATATTTGGATGTCATTGATAGCATACTCATCACCCCGTCTCTCCCTAAAGGGGTTCCGTTCGAAGGAACAATGACCGATCGCATCTCTACTATGAAATTTGAAGACAGGGACCTTACGGATACTGAGAAGTTTCCCCATTTGGAAACAAGAAAATTAATGGAGCAAAGCACAGAGGAGGCTATTGCAACCTTATAGCCCCAGGAATGGCTGCGAAAGGTAAAAGAGGCTGGGCTACTCTGCCTCCTGTCAATCCACATTTTCATCAGCCCCCCCATTACAATATTGGTCATCAAGAAATTGCTCTGCCTGGTACACGATGGGTACTTATGGATAGGCAAACCCGTCCCCATCACAGCGGAGCTCATTCATAGGATCTCTCGGCTTCCCTGTCAAGGTAAAGACCCCACAGAAATTGTTGATATGAGTGGCGATTTTTCAATGACAGAAACCCTGAAAAAGAAATACAAATTGGAGAAAAAGCAGAGAGGGTATGCTATTGACAGTATTCTGAACAAAGGGCTCCACATTGCTACCCAATTGTTGGCAGGAAAAGTGATGTGAAAATATCGAGGCAATGAGGTCCCAGCAATAGTCGTCACGCTAGCTGAGCAATACGCCGAAGGGGAATAATTTAATTGGGTGCAGTTCCTCTGTGATGAATTCTTGACCAACTACAGGGAGGCCCAAGAGGATGGTAAGACCTTCCATTATGTGTGGTTTTTATTATCCATCCTTTTGGTTACAAGTGAATTACCCAAAGATAGTCAGTTTCCTTCTTTGGACCAGGATTGGCCAGATGCTGCAAAATACGCGTCGCTTTTGGTGAGGAAGGATGCCGCAAGAATATGGGAAGTCAAGATTTTCTAGATACTAATGGAAGCAAACATTCGGCAGTGGAACAACCAGCAACCCTATCTATCTACTGAGATCTATGACAGTGTGATGAATGTAGCCGATTTTAAGGCAAATATGCACCATGTATACATCCGAGCACGCAAGGATCCATAACAGACATGGACCAAACTTCCCTTCATTGCCATTGATGAGGCTACTTTTGCAGTATTGGATACCTGGCCACCAGAGTGGCACGGACCTGATGTAGTAGGGCGTGATGAGACCACCATCCAAAAATAGAAGGTTAAGGCCAAGCGCTTAGCATAACAAAAGAAAAACGAATAGCACGCTACGGAAGTACAACTGGCCTGGGAGGCATCGTAGGGTTCTACAAGGAAGGCACCAGTAGAAGGGCCTACTACAACAGAGGACAAAAGTGGCCCGAATGTGAGCACAGAGCTGGCCACGGATACAGGTACGAAAGGTATGGCACTAACCGGCACCAGTTCGCCCTTAAAATGACCACGGTCAATGGAACAGTCAAAGCCATGGAAGAAGACCAAGGCGTCTAAGTTGGATGGGGAACTTGTCACATTAACCAAAGGTGACCTGGGAGACATTGTTATATACCTAGGGGGTAATATGGGGTACCGAGGGAGGTACCCAAGGTAATAATGTAATAATGGGATGGGCCATAGTAATAAATAAGGTGGTTAACCCATGTCATGTAAGGGACCACAAGTAGTTAATAATAATGTAAGGGGCCCATGGTATTAGTTGATGGTATGAGGAAACCATGGTAATGATGCATGGTATTGTATGTATGAGGCCTATATAGAGGCTAGAGACTCCACATGGAGAGATATGAAGAGAAGTATTATTGTATGAACAAGCATATGGCTTGTGGAGTATTCTCCTTCCTTAAAGAGTGAATGTATGGTGTTGCCCTACCTTAAGGGTTTGATAATAAAGATTCATTTCATATTATTTCTGGGTTTATTTGCATTATCTTATATTTTCTTATTAGATCTATAATATTATGGGTCAGATCTACAACAAGTGGTATCAGAGCACTTTCTTGGGCACAAAAGTGAAGAATTTTTTTTACTTTTTGTAGGATTTCAAGGGCGGCGAGTTCACAGATCAGATCTGTACATTTTGGTTCAAGATCTACAAAATCTGATTGCAGATCTATATTCCTTGTGAAAAAATAGCTGATTTCAAAAAACAATCGGTCAAATCGGAGTCCGGATGAAGGAGATATCGCTGATTTAAAAATCAGTGGGGTTGTAGATAATTTTTCAAGGCAGTGAGTTTGCGGCGCAAATCTATATGTTCTAGTGCAACATCTACAAAATCTAATTGTAGATCTGGAATCCTTGTGAAAAAATACCCAAATTCAAAAAAAAAAATCAGTTGAATCGGATTTCGGATGAGGGAGATATCGCTGATTTAAAATCAACTCTTTTTTCAGAAATTTTGGGTGACGGTGGGAGTGTTGCAGCGCAGATCTAAAATTCTAGTGCCTAGATCAAGATTTCTATCACATGGGAAAATGCAGAATGATTGTTCCATTTCCAAAAACAGGTTATAATAGAGATTCTGAGCAATATTGACGAAATTGTGACATTTTCAAATTTTCGCCAAAGTAAGTGAATTTTTTTTCCAAACCATTCATGGACTCTAGCAAGGCATTTTTTACAGGGAATGATAATGGTATGACTATTGAAGAACTCATAAGGGGAAAAAATCATTTTTATGGGACATGTTGGAGGGATACATTGTGGTTTAATTTAAAAGATGAGGCTACAAAATGGTGGAATTCACTGGACCACAAGCAGTTGACCAAACTTTCAGATGTAGAATTTGAACTATTCCTTTTAGAGAAATGGTCTCGGGCTACGAAAAAGGAGAATGAAACACATAAGGGGCTATTTCCTACTGGTATATCCTTATTACAGGTTCATGGATTGATTCAGAAAGAGAAGATCATTGTTTCTATAAATCCTAGTTGCAAGCATAACTTTATCAGTGTTAATTTCGCAAAAAAATTGCAAGTCCCAGCAAAACAAATTGAACATACACAGGTTGATAATAAGGATGTTCAAGTGTACAAGGATTTGAAGATTCCTATGGATAAATATGTGTTGCATGGTGATTTTTATGCTTCAGAGATGGATACTATGGATGTTGTTTTGGGATATCCTTGATGGAATCCGTGGTACTATCAATATTAATGTACAGAAGAAATTCCTGAAGCTCTGGTATAAAAAGAAGAAAATTACATTACAAGATATTTCCATTAATAAACCGATAGAGTCCAAGGAGGCTGAAGCAGAAGATGTTCCAGGGTCTGACATATCAGATGATGAGCAGTTGATGGTTGACAATCAGACAAAAATAGAGGCTGAAGCAGAAAAGGTTACAGGTGCTGATACATCAGAGGAGGACTCAGTGGTGGAAGTCATATTAAAAAAGAAGACACCACAACAGGCAACACAGTAGGGTGAAGTCAAGCAAAAGCCATCGTGAGTTAAAACTTCAACATATCATCACCCACATCACCCCGCAAGAACAACCATCAAGATGGAGACCAAGTAGTCACATGACGGAGACAAAGGAGAGACGATCCACCTACTAAACAGCAACACAGAAGAGCGGCCACGGTCAACTTCCATCTCAAGCGAGCGAGGCACCAGCGAGATCGAGGTTTCACCTTTCTCTTGGATGGCTAGATGCACGTGCATGGTATCAGTGGACTACTCTTTTGAGTAGATCTTATTATTTGTGTTCTTCCCATGTTTCGGGGACGAAACATGCTAAGGGGGGTGGAATGTTATATACCTAGGGGAGGTAATATGGGGTACCGAGGGAGGTACCCAAGGTAATAATGTAATAATGGGATGGGCCATAGTAATAAATAAGGTGGTTAACCCATGTCATGTAAGGGACAACAAGTAGTTAATAATAATGTAAGGGGCCCATGGTATTAGTTGATGGTATGAGGAAACCATGGTAATGATGCATGTTATTGTATGTATGAGGCCTATATAGAGGCTAGAGACTCCACATGGAGAGATATGAAGAGAAGTATTATTGTATGAATGGGTTGTGGAGTATTCTCCTTCCTTAAGGAGTGAATGTATGGTGTTGCCCTACCATAAGGGTTTGATCAATAAAGAATCATTTCATATTATTTCTGGGTTTATTTGCATTGTCTTATATTTTTATATCAGATCTATAATATTTCCGGTTTAGAGCTACAACACGAGAGGAAAACCTTAAGGGAACATCTTATACATGTACCTATGCTAGTATGCAAAATACTCAAATTAGTGTAAGTATATTTGTGTGTTAATGCTTGTCTAATCTAGTATAGAAAGGATAAGGGGAAAATCTAAAGTTAGCAAACCAATATTAGAGCTTCCAAAAATACTTCCTTGAAGGGGAAACCTCCTCTTCTCTCAATACGTTGGGATCCCTCTGCCACCCATTGAAAATAGTAAGTGTCTAAGAACAATGCTATTAAATAGATAAATAAAAGGTGAAATAATAGAAATGCTTCCTACGCAAGGAAGTGAAGCAAGCAACTTTGTCGAGATATTGTCTAGGCTTGCTAGTAGTGAAGCAACATTTGTTCTCTTGAAGTGACTCTATCAAGGTACTTTCGAGGCCCGCTGGCAGAAAAGCAACATCAGATATGAAAATTCATAATCTGAATATCATAAACTTAATGCACACATTACCCTTTCCTAGATTGAAACAATTGTGATATGGCATATATTTTGTGTGTTCAACTAAGTAGAAGAAAGTGAGGTACTATGTGTATAACTAGGTTGAAAGGGGGAAGTCAAGGAAATCCAATTGGTGAATCAATACTTCCTAAAGAGATGACCCCCTAACTAAAAAAAATTTCCTAGACGGAGAAGTTGAAGCTCACCCAATGTGTCGCCAAGTGTTGTCGTTGCTACAACACCCTACAAAAATTTCACTACATTCAAATTTTGGAGCCTACTTCACCGTCGTATCTAGTGTTGCCATGGTCATCAAGTGTCGTTTCGAGTCATTATATATGTTTCAAGTGTTCTTGAGTGTTCTCAAGTGTTGTTGCATTTATTATAACATATTTAGTGCATATCATGGTCAAAACACCTTTGTTTGTTGTAAAACGACACTTTTGGGTTGCATTCACACACACTTCATCCGTCGTACTTGGGGAATGCATGAAAAGTGTATTTTTGATGTATAATTATCCTTGTTCAAGCTTGTCTAAGTTTTCTCGATGATTTGGTATGTGTTGCACATGGTTTTATGTCTAAACTCATCATGTTCACCCCTTTCTCTATCTTCCAAACTTAGACAAATGTTGGTTGCAAAGTGAACCCATCAAGGCAAGGAGTGCATAAGTGCACTCTTAAGCTTTGATTTGGAACCCTTGATTGTTAGGAAGTGTGCTCTGAACCCTCCATGAGCACATAGTTCACTCCTTATGCCTTTCCCCTTCCTTGTTCTAAACTACGCCCTTGAGATACCAAGTCTTCCTTTGAGTGCACTCCTTCGAATTGAAGGAATGCACCCTCCTTGAGTGCATGAGCGCACCCCAAAGACCTTAAGCTCAACTCCCTTAGCATTTATTGATGCACCCTACACCTTCATTTGCACTTTGAACACATGAGCACACTCTGAAGTCCTTAAGATTCATCCTTCACCCTTCAACAACATGCCATGTACCCTCCTCTACCCCCATGACCGCATGGGCACACACTGAAGCCTTGAAGCCTCTCCCTTCACCCTTCAACTATATGCCATGCACCCTTCTTGCCTTCCTTGAGTTCAAAATTCACTTGGGAATTTTGAAGCCTTCTCCTTTTCCCTTCGGACTTACGCCATGCACCCTTCCCTTATTGGCTCTTTCTCTTAAGTACATGAGCATATCTTGAAGCCTTGAAGCTTCTTTCCTTCATCCCTTCAGCCTTTCGAAGTGCGCCTAGAAGATTCCCTTGCTCCTTCCAAGCACACTATCAAGGCATGAACAAAAAATATGCATGAAACATGTTAGAATATGATATTTTCAGGGTGATCGTTGCTTGTCATGAGTGAATTTAGCTACAAGTATCACAGTAGCATCATGGCAAGCATGCATGAAAGAAGATCGGGCAAATAAGGCCAACAAAGGAAGCATTAAGAGGACAAGAAAAAATTAATTCTTTATGATTGAAATACCCTAAAGTCTCCATAAGATAAAAAAAAAAAAACCCTTTCGCAAAATTCATTTGGAATTCCAAAGGTTATATAATTCCAAAGGTCATTAGGAGTTGGAAAGTCAAGAGCCATGGGGATGTGAAAGGTCATGCCTCAAGTTATAAAAGGATCCTCACTACTCATGCAAAGGACTTTTAACCTTGGCTTCTCCCACAATGCATTATAGGATAGAGTTAGTACTTTTGGGGAGAAAGTAGTGGCTCTAACACTCTACTATTGGAGCTAGTGATGTTCATTGTACTTATGTATCTTGGAACTTTTGCTTAATACTTGAAGCCTTTTCACCAACACATTTTCATACATGGATTGTGGATATTTTAACACTACTCTTTGAATGTTTCTGATTCATGTTTTCTTTCACATGTACTAAAGTAATTGAATTATTTTGGTGACTTTGGTGCTTAACTTATTGGAAATGTGTTGTAATGTTTATAATGGTTGTCGCATCTATGTGAAATATTTCACTTGATGTTAGAGGAGCCTTTCTTATCTGTGTGTGTCTCCATTAGGGTAATACCATTACGTCTCTCTTAGAGGCTCACTTTATTTTCCCCTCTGCATTGAAATAACCTTGATACATCTACAATCGAACATTCACAAGGAACACTCTACTTCTCATTCAAAAGCACATGTGCGCTTCTCTCTCATGATAACCACTAAAGCCAAGGCATATCTTTAAGTAAATGACAATCGTGTCATATTTCGGATGTGGCTCCTACGCCAAATGGTGTGAGGTCTAATTGGGACCTCATATCAGGGATATCCCCTATATGTTAGCGGTATCTAACACCGTCAATAAGTCTTTTAATTGTTGCTCCACATATCTCTGGCTCAAATGGCCAAAATGCTATTGTGGTAGGTGACTAAAGATATTGTAGCAGCCTACAAGAGATCTTGTAGCTGCTTAGGCCTAATTTTTTTTCCTATGAATATGGAGGAATTCATGGCTTTTCTTACACATAATGTAGACTTGGGCATGTAGGGCTTCTAAAAATTGTTACAAGACTATGTGTTTTCTTGTAGAAGCCATAGAAGCTCCTCAGACTTGTGATTTCTTCATGTTGTATCCTTTAAAAAATTTCCATAATTCAAGAGGAATTTTCTTGTGGTGGTGGAGTCATAATTTTTGCTTATATTATTGGTGGAAAAGAGGGGAAAGGTTGGATTTTTGTGATTGAATAGTGAAACAATGAAAATAAAAATGGAAATTGGAAAGTGTTAATGGGATGTATGGGTGTTAGGGACTCCTAGGTACTTTTTCTTTGCTTGTAGGTGAAAAAACTTCAGCCCTACATCCTTCTTATTTTCTCTTTAGTATCTTTTAGCAATATTTGATCTTTCTTGTAGCAATTTGGGATAGTAAATGAAACAAATGGAGGATATATGGAAATGATGGAGGAAGTTATTAAATGGTGTGGGAATGAGTGAAAAGGATGTGGAGATGCTTCACAATCCTTCTAAAGGTGAGTGCTAGTACTACAGGTTGATTTGTCTATGTTGAATTTGGATTTTTGTTGTACCTTCATAACTGTCATAATCGATAAAATAAAGATGAATTTTTGTGTCTTCATTTTTTTTTTTTTTTTTTTTTTTTTTTTTTTTTTTTTTTTTTTTTCTTCTTAGGCCCACATGCTACCTCATGGAGGTTTTCAGCCTTAGTGGGTCCGCCCCAGGTGCCTCAATGGAGGTTTTCACCTGGGGATCTTTTATTTTTGTGTTTTTATTTTCTTCAAGCTCACTGGCTACCTCAGCGAGGTTTTCACCCTATAAGCCTACCTCAGGTGCCTCAAGGAAGGATTTCACTTAGGTTTTTTTTTTCTTTTTTCTTTTTTCTTTTTTTTTCTTACTTTGATCAGGGGATGAATGGATTAGGAGCTATTATTCTCTCAATGACATTTATTTCTCTACTTATTGAATTATAAAACTCAACCCTTGAGAGGGGATTTCTGTAAAATTTAAATCTATAGCCATTCACTAGAAGCAAGATTTGTTCTTCATTAATTTTTCTGATCTAAATTAAGCCACTATCATGACATTTTTCTACCATATAAGTTCCCAAACATCTGGTCATGATTTTTCCTTTGAAATATTTGAACCTAGAACCATAAAAGAGGGCCCAACCACCCTCTTTAAAGGTTCTCACTTTGATGTGCTTATCAAGACAAACTTCCTTTGTAGTTGAACTACTTCAATGTACAATAGAGCCTATAGCCTGAGTTCATCAAGTGCATTTAGTTGTTGAAATCTATCTTGCTGAGATTTTATGATGTCCAAGTGGTGGTCTTCCAAGTAGTTTTATAAGTCCAAGTGGCCTCAACAAGCCTTTCTTCCCAATATTTCTTGTTGTTGCTAACCACCTTAGTCAAAATGCTTTCCACTTCTCTACTGGTCACCTCCACTTTCCCATATTCTTTAGGGTGATATGGGAAGGATTTTCTATGTCTGACATGATGTTGCCTCATTATCCCCTCTATCATATTTGAAGTGAATTAAGAACCTTTGTCCATAACTATTTTCCTTAGGAAAAAAGAATTGTAAAAAAAATACGCCCTTAAGAACTCTACTACTTTTTTGTTTTTTTCTACCTCGATTGCCTTCACCTCAACCCACTTGGCCAGATAATTTATGCATAGAATTATATACTACTTTTGTCTATATGGAGGGTCAATAGGGCCAATGAAGTACATGCCCCACTTCTCAAATGATTCAAAATTTACTTGAGGTTGTAGAGTCTGTTAGGTTCCTATACCAATAGGAGTCATAATTTTGAATTACTGAGATTAAGCCTTGTAATATTGTACACACCTTTTCTTTCTGCAAATGTTTTCCATATTATAAAAATTAAAAAATGTAAAGAGGGTATGTCCTAAAAGAATAACCAAAGGACAAAAATAATGAAAAATGTCAAAAAAGATGAAAATATATGAAGCCTAAAAGACAAAAAGAGACCATGAAAGTGCGCAAGTCAAAATGCCACTACTATTTACCTTTTATGTATAATAAATTATTGTGTGCAGCTTGTAACTCATGCCATAGTCCATGATATTCAAAATGTTTAAACTTGGCTAATTCATGCTTTAAATTTTATTGTTTATAGTTAGAGAATAAAATCTGACCAAACAGTGTAAACTTGGCAAATCATTAGATAGGTAGAGTGAATAAAAGGGGCCCATCAGTTTAATCTGAGCCCTTGGACGTTATAAGGTTAGATTTAGATAGTTTGTTATGTAAAGAAAAGAAAATATTGATAAGGGTTTCCTAGCTTAAATGCACCCTAATAAAGTGAAGAAAAAATGGTAGGATAAGTAGATGGGTAAGTAGAAGAAAGGTTGCAAAAGTATGATGATTGATTAGACAAAAAGCATATTTATCATCTTTCATCATACGTTCCAAATATGAATGGACAATCAAGCATGCAAATTGATTTCAAAGTCAATTAATTAACTTCCCCCATTCATTTCACCTATTTACTTAACTAATTTCCCATAATAAAGTTCAAAGTACTTAAAACCTTTAAGTCAAAGAGGGTTAGAGCATTTCTCTGACTTTTGGAGGGACCAGAGCCTCGGTTCAATGACTTATGGATATGAAATACTAGATTTCCCTCATAAAATTTCACCCCCCCTTCAGTTCATTCATTTTCCTAATAATACTCCTTTTCCTAAGGTTAAAACACTTTTTGCCTAGGAAAAGAAATTTTCCTTCATATAAAACACTTTTCATACCAAAAACCCACAAAATGCTTTTCCCTAAGTATTAATGTAAATATGTGAAAACCATGTAATTCAAAAAAAAACATGTTTTTCTAGTGTTTTTCCCTTTTCCGCCCATTTTTCATATTAATTACTAACTTTATTATATTAAATCCCAATAAAAACCCAATTTCTCGTATATATTTAACTCCTATGTATAAATTAACCCTACACCCTAGTTTAATTATAAACTATGATTTTCACCTAAAACCCAACCAAAACCTTTAACTGGTCGATCTACGATCAAGTTAATAAAGCCCCCTTTAATCCTCCATTAATTACCCCGATAGCCTAATCTCACTTTAAGCCATTACTAAACCTTGATACCGTCATAATTAAGTGCCCGTCGGGCCCCCCACTAGCCTCCATGCAGCTTCTCCACCTGATCATCGTGTGATCATCCCCCTCCTCATCTGATGGCTCTCATCCATATCGGGCCAACCCGACGTCCGTCCTTTAGCCACCTGATAAAGTGGTTTCCCCTTGGCCCCCAATGGTACGCTTCATTCGATGAGTGGAACCAGGCAGCCCCTCCCAAATACCACCAAGCGCCCAAAAACAGTGTGAAATTAATCGCCTACCGCCCTCCCGCTACGCGACAAATTAACCACTATTCACCTCGTACCCGCCAAAAAATAACTTTTTGCGTATAAAAGCCAAAAGCCCCAAAATTGTTTGTTTTCGCTGAATTTTCATCTACATGCCTCTGTACGCATGCATGACACCTGCAAACGTCGAAGTCGTCAACCCACGTAAAATTTCACTCCAAAGACGTTGTGGACAACCCAGTCAGCCTTGCAACCTATACAAAGCCCCTTCGACCACTTGCAGTCACCATCCACCCTGCTCAGAGCCAATTCACCCCAATTTCAGATATTTAAACCAGAATTCACCAAAATACCCTGTTAATTTCAAAGTAACCAATTGCTAAGTGTTTTTAGTTAAGTTAAAAATTAATTAAAAATACTCAAGAGCTCAAGCCTACTCCTTATTGAACACCATTGGCCTAAAACTACAAATTACCCCCACCCCCCATACTCAAATCCACAAGAACTAAGAATGGCTACCCCAATTGCTATGGATGTGAGACCCATCTCTACACCCCATTTACACCTGTACCACCTTCCCCTAGCTGATAAAGATTTCCAAATAAAGGATACCACTGTCATAGAGCTCCTGCTCAAAGTACATTGCCAAAGTAGGGACAAGTTCCTGAACCATATTGATGAAATTGGCCTTTGGGAGTCAAATTTGCCTAGGTACCAGTTCCCCCAATTCCACATTTTTCCTGAAATTGTGCATATGTGATATTCTTGTTGTGTCCCCAGTCACAGAACCATCATGTCTCATGACCAGAAGGTCCTTTTCACCATCACTATTGATTCCATCAATGAGATGCTCTAGCTCCAACCAGGGCCAAACCTACTCCCCTCTCAATTGGAGACCTGCTGGACTTATTTCCTAAACTCAGCTCTATAAAATTGGTGCAATTACTCCAAACCTTCATTAGAGAAGAAAAGTGCATCGCTAAAGACCCACCTCCATATGTAGCTACTATGTTTTCCCCATGGTATCGAAACATTGTAGCCATGATATCTTGTGTTTTGGGTTACTCCACAAGTGACTACATTAATGACATATCCTAGCTTTCATGTCCATCTATACCACTGGACAGCCTCCTGAAACCATTTATTATTTTTCCACATTCATAGCTTATAGAATGCATGAGCAGTTTCTTAGAATGAGCAATGAGAGAGTCTTAAAATACTCCTCTGTTTTGTACCATATTTTCCTATATTATCAGTCAGATAAGTTCCCATTCACTCTTCAAAAGCTTGACACCAAGGGTCAACCCAGGTCAATCATTTTTTGGACCCCATTAGTCCACAAGTATCGATCTCCATACTCTTATTCATACTTCATTGATTTATTTGTGCATCCAGTTATGACAATGCTGATTGGAAACCCTCATCCAAGAATCAATCCAGAAATAAAGAGAGTCCTTCAACTATCAAAGCAGACCAAAGTGGGTGACTGATACCTTTACCAGAACCACACAGAAATCAGGATATATGGTTGCATGCTTATTTTTAGTGTTAGCCTTTGAAACCTTCCACCAGTGATCAAATATGCTCTTACAAAATGATTTTAAGGTATCGAAGTCAAATTTTGTCATTTTAGTAAGTCTTCAAGTAAAATTTGGTCATTAGGTATTAGGTCTAGGGTTTGTTCTCACTCCTTCCAAAGTTTTCCAAATGTCACTTCATGTCACCATTCAGATGAGTGTACCATCATTCAGAGAGTTTTCACCATCATTTCAGGTTCCAATGGGTCATTTTACACCTTGTTCGTGTTTCAGTTGTGCTTGGGTAAGACTCATTTCCCTCTCCTAGGGTTTTGAAGGTAATTTCTCTTGTATGGTCACACCATCAACAAAGCTTGCATCCTGATGCTCATACACCTTCCCCTATCCCTAATGTACCTTATTAAACACTTCCCATCACTGATACCCCTCAAATTCCCCATTTTCCCACAAACCCTAGTTTCTTGCTACAATTTGACAATTTTCTAAGCTAAGCCTATGTTTTTCCCTTTTGGATCCCTTCCCCTCACTCAATCTTTGAAATTCCACTTTCCCCTATTTCCTAACATCCCTCCCTACTTCCCAAAATTTTCTCAAGAATTTAGAAGCCCCTTATCCCCTTCATTTCCCTTAATTTCTACAAATCTCATGTTCCACACATCGGGAAAGTTTTTACTCAAATGATGTTTCGGAGAAAAAAAAATGAATTTCGAAAATGTGAGAGATGTTTTGGCCATAATAGGCCAAGGAAGAAAAACCTCTTTCACGTTTTACACAGGTTTCATGGTTTTAGAGAAATGTCAAAAATATAGTTGCCTCAAGAGAGTTGTTGAACCTCTGGAGTGACCTTAGGAAAATCAATATTTTTCCTACTTTGGTTGGCCAAATGACTTGCTTGATGAGTGAAATGACAACTAGACACAAATAGATTTCCAATGAGCTATCATTAGCCCAATTTGGAATTGAGCAAGACCTTCAAATGTTGACTGCAATAGCACTTTTCATTTAGGTAGCCTCATTTTGCACATTTTGACCAGTCTTGGGAGATTGGACTTTTTACAAATAAAATGACCTCCAAATTGGAAAATTCAATATTTTCTGGAAATTAGACTCGCTAAGATTTCTAACGAGCTATCCCGCGCCCAATTTGGACACCAGGAAGGCCTCCAAAATCGGTCTGCAAAAAGGCAATGTGCACATGTTCCTTGGATCTGCTCACCTGTTACAAGAGCCAGAATTGCCTCAAAACACCTCCAAACTTCCTAGAAGGAAAATTGATGCCTGTTCCAAGTAAGTAGATCACTCCTCCTTGCTCAGGAAATTTATTCTTGTGGCTCTGATGTGTTTGGTTTCCTTTAGAGCAAACCCTACCTAGTTGCTAAATCATCTCTTGCAAGTTATTGAAGGTCATTTGCTCTTCTTTCTCACTCCATTCATATTGAGTTTTTCAAATCCCATTCCCCCTCCATAAATCATCAAAAGTCACTCCTCAAACTCCACTCCCATTCACCAAACCCTAGCCCTATACCCTATTCCCAAATCCTAACTCCCACATCCTACTCCTTCACTACATCCACTTCACTATCAAAACCCTCATCTCACATTCATAACACCATTCACTTCCCTCATTTCCCAAAAGAAACCCATCCTCCTAGCATTCACTTCCTTATACACACTATTCACCTCATATTTCAAAATCTCTTCATACTCATTTGCTTTCACTTCAAATTCATAAGCATGGAGACAGATTTAGACTATGAGAGGGAAGAGGAAACTCCCAGTTATTCTTCCATAAAAGCTCATGTACCAAGAAAGCCAACAAAGTGAAGAAAAAGTTGCACCATATGGCCTATCACTACCATACCCGGAACAAAATTTGCAACAAAAGGGTAAAGAGGTTAAAGGCTAAGCTAAAAAAAATTTGAGGAGAAAAAAAGAGCAAGATAAACTCAAGATCTTGGCTGAAGCATCGTTGGCTCATCAAAGCACTTAACAAGGGTCAATCATGCCAAATTTCAAGAAATTTGGAGAAAATTTTGTCAATTTTGAAATTTTTAATGTAAAAAATAGGTTTGTGTTGCGCTTTTGTTGGGGGTATCCATTTGCAAAAAAAGTTTATATTTTTGGATTGAGCATGGAAAAATATGGAATCTCATAAATTGTTCAGAATTTTGGACAAGTTCTAGGTCTCCAAAGGGGCAAAAAACACCTAAAATTTTCCCTCTCTGCCACTTTTTTTCCACACAGGAAGCACTCTTGGGAGAATCAATTTTTGGAGGGGTAAATGGACTCAAAATTTAGAAATTAAAGTTGTTCCAGAAAGTAGACTCACCAAGATTTCCAATTAGCTATCCTGCACCTGATTTGGACTCCGAGAAGCCTTCCAAAATTGGCCTTGAAAAAAGTGTTGCGCATAGGATCAGTGGCACTACGCATATGATGAATTTTGGCAGTTTTGCCTGATTTTCCAGATTTCGCCTAGTTTTCTCTACAATTGACGTCTTCTTGCTCTCTTGGTGAAACTAGCATGGTTAATGATGTAACATGATGTAATTATGGATGTAAAACACTTAATAGGGTAGATACATCAAGTCAAAGGTGGTTTTGAACTGAATGAATTGGTTTCCTTGGTTTTAGAGGCAAGCTATTCCACTGCCTATTTTCTTGTTCCTAGTTTAGATGTTGTTGAAACAGCTCCTTGACTCATGGATGTGACCCCTGATGGCTAGCATAGGTGGTTTGACGCCTATATTATGTACTTTCTTAGTCATTTGTAAAGGTTGGACTCTTCTGGATGCTTTGAGCTTCATTGTAAATCACTTCTGCAGTTTGGCAAGGAAATGAACCAGGGTTTTGTAGCATTTTGTGGGATTCTTGTGGTAATGTGTCTTGGCATTGTTTCTTCCTCTATTATTTAGTTTCTCTTATGTGTATATGTGCGAGCATCAATTTCTTTCTTCATAACTAAATGAATCAAGATAAATAGGTGGAATCCATTGATATTCAGTGGTCTGCCTTGAGGATACATTTAGTTTTTAATGTTTTCTGTTGTTTAACAAGGACTCATGAAATTTTCATGCCCTCCCCAACTCCTCATTGGTCTTATACTTTCCATCACACACAATTCAAAGTGCCAAAACACCTACCTACCTCGCCCCACAGAAAATCCTGCAAATCTAAGTTGATTTCCCAGACCCAAAGCTACCTTCTTCATTTGATCCAGCAACCAACTATCAAAATCAATCAAAATCCTCTGACCTAATATACCTAGCCTAAAATCAGCATTTCATTTCAGTCATCTCAAGCCTTAGTTTCCATATTCTAATTGAGATTTATAAGGAGAAAGCCCTCTCCCGACCTGGTAGGGCTAGCTACCAAGTTAAGTGTGGTTTGATGTTACCCTAGAACTGCCTTCCTTCAGCTTGAGGTTAGATTTACGCACTAACACTTGCACCATATAAGTTTCCATGATACCTCCCCATGACGTTATTTGCATTAGAATGTTATAGGCAAATCATCAATGCAGATGAGGTAAACTTCGTAAATGTAAAGAAGAAGGCCAACTTCAAAATAAAAGACCAACTAGGCCCCTTCATATGCAACTCTAAGGAGGTTGGCCGTGAAGAAAATTTGATATTGTATAGCATGAAATTCCAAATAAGTTTTGTTTGGATATATGACCCTTTGGAATTCATTACCAAGAAGAGACAAAAGGTCAAGCTAGGACCTTTTATTCATCATCCCGTACTTGATATTGAAGCCTATGCCAACCAATCAGAATGGGTGGAAGGTACCCTAGTGGACCAAGAAAGCACCAGAATAGACATAGATAATGCTCTCATTGATCTGGAAAAACAACTTGATGAGGGTTATTTCCTATAGGTGCTAGAGAAATCAAAGGTGCCAGAGCAATCAAACATGCCAGACCAATCAGACATACCAGAGAAATCAGACAGACTAGAGACAACCACGAGCACCTCTCTAGTTTTACAGAATCCTCTAAATGAGGATAAAATCCTAAAGAGAAATAGGGAGGGGGCCACCACTTAAGCAAGAGAAACTTCATAAGCTTATGCAAAAACAAGCCAAGCCAAAAGACAGAGAATGAATCATGTATCTGAATAGGAATACACAGAGGAGACAGCAGAGGTCACTAGTACAGAAGGAAATAGGAGCAGGCCTTCCACTCCATCTGGGGGCATACCAAAGCCTTCCACATCACAAACTCAGATGTTGGAAAGGAAGCTCAGTGTTGAAGTATCTTCCTTTAGAATGCCTACTAACAAGGACCAAGATATCAAATAAAGATGTAAAGAAATCAAGGCTAGGAATGAGAGGCTTAAGGCCCAAACATATGCACAGTACTTGAAGCTCGTCCCTACCAATCAAACAAGGTTAATGTCAGCCTTTGACATTAAATAGGGGAAGTTGCAGATGTCATTTATCAAGCCTATAGCCCAACAGCTAAAGACATCATCAGATTTTAAGAAAGTGGATTTTAAAGTATTAGCAAAGGATATTCATCCCATATACCAAATTGAACTACATAAACAAGCTAGAGAGATGATATACTCCACCCTGACTGGTAAATCCATGGCTACCCATCAACTACAGAACTCTCTAAACAACATTTCAACACAATTTTAGTTAGAGAAGGCCTCCTCACAAGCTAAGGATACGAGGATCAAGTCCTTAGAGGACTTAGTGATTGAATTGGGACACGATCCCAAGGATATAAAAGCTTTAGAATAGTTGATTAAGAAGAAAAATGATGATATTGTTGCACTTAAGAGGCAATTGAAATTACCCCAGTTGCATCATCCTCAAACTCTAGAAGTCTTAGAGAATCAAACCAAACATAAGGAGTTGATGGACTTGGTCCTAAATCTGAATGATCAACTTAAGGAGACAGAAAAGGAGTTGGATGCTTTAATTCAATCGAAGAAAAAGGACTTGGCCAAAACTTCCAAAGATGTCATCCCAACAGTATCTATAGCAGTTCCTTCTACACTGGCATCATCACTATCACCCACTGCTTCACCTACCACATCATTGCCAGTAACAGCAGAATCTACAACAATAATAGGTACACAGGGAGAGAAAGCAACAGAACTAGTCAAAGCCATGGAAAATATGTCCATCCAGGCTACAGAGATGAAGAGACTAAAGGAAAAGGTGGCAAGTTTGGAAACTCATTACAAACTTTCCCAACTGTAGCAAAAAGAAGAAACACAAAGGGCACTGAGAATGGGTGAGAGAATCAAAATCCTAGAGAAGGATTTAACACTGGAAAAACCACTTGGAAAAACTAAGGAAATGTTGTGGGCCAATATAATTGACTCTGTCAATGATATTTGGCCATCAGCTCAAGTCATTTTTGAACAAGCGGAGTTGGTAAAGATAGCTATAGAAGCTATCTAGAAAGTAAAAGAGGAATTGGAAGATAAGCCTGAGGATGCAAATAGACTCGTCCACTTCCTCAATAGCAAAAATAAATATGAGATTCATAAGCTAAACATTGAAGATAGGACTGAGACCATTTTGGAGATAAGGAAGGTCCTTTCCAAGAGGAACCTTATGCTTAATTTAGAAGAAATATGCCACAATATGCAAGTAGTCATTGATAGGTTCATGGCTAAATTCCAGATTTTGAGAGGAAAAGGTCTACCCAATCCTATGGTTATCAACGACCAACTCATGACATAGTTGGACTATAGTGATAGGTTCAGGAAGTTGGCCAAAGAACAAGCTAGCTCTTCATCCATAAAAGCATTGCCAATGGGCAAAGTGCTATATGATACATTTGAAAATTTGTTTTTTTTGGAGCATGAGGTCAAACATTTATTCCTCACCAAGCCAAATTTTGCCGAGTATACTGAAGTTGATGAGACCTATAGGAGGATGATGAAGATAAAATTTCCAGAAGAAAAATGGTGGGAGAACATAGCTTATTTACTGTGATAAATTTACAACAGACAGTTACTGCACAGTGAAAATGAAGGCAGCTAGGTGAAACAGGTAAAATCAGCACTACAGGGTCAAAGAGTATCAGGATTAAAGAGTATCAATAGAAAGATGAAATTAAAGAAGACTCCAACGTGAACACTCCACAATTGCAAGGCAGCATAAAGGGCTACACTTCAACCATAAAAGCCAACACAACCATAATAAAAGGGATAGCATGAAGCAATTCATTAGCTGTCTCTATCTTCTTGCAAGAATATATTTGTATTTTTTAAATTTAATCTCAAAACAATTTGAGATATTTTGATATGTTTTGTAATATTTTTTTGTATAAAAACTTCACCATTCGAAGCATGTAGGGTGGATTCCAAGCATTTCTATAGAGTTATTGTTCTTCAGTCTGAAATTCTATTATGTCAATCACTGAATCAACTAGCTGGATCAAGGAATAAAGATCAGATATTTCACTAGATTCTTGTGCAAAGCGAAGTTCAAATAAGTATTTTCTTAAGTTTAGTGTTATTTTCTTTGAGTTTTCCATAATCTTATTTGTATCTCTAAAAAAAATTGAATGCTATAACATGGAATGATATTTCACAAACTGCTTAATTGCACTCTGTCTTGACTGTTATGCATATTGAATGTTTTCTTCACAAATCTAAGTTAAGGAATTCTTTATTTCTCCTTAGTTTAGGTTATTCCTCGTGATTTATAGCAAAGGATTCTTAATTGCCCTTTGCTCATGATTATCCTCTGTTCTTCATTTTAGCCTTGGTCTGAGGATTCTTAAGTGCCCTCTCACCATGGTTAGGATCATCTAACCCATTTGGCTATAGATTTGTTCTTTACTTTGCTAGCCCGCCCTGTGAACATTCCCTTTAATGAGTTGATCTGGTTCTTCTATCCATTTGTTGGCTCCATAGCCCAATGGCTTAAACACCCTACTCTATCCATCTGTTCCAAGAATTCCACCACCAAACCTTAAAATCAAAACCAAAACCCCCATGAACATTAAGAAATAGCCTAAAATCCCAGTAAAACAAAGCTACATTACATAGAGAGAGACCTATCTGGACTTAGATTGGCTAGAGCCTCAGCCTAAAAGATTTGTTTGTGGTTAACTCAGTTGCTTCCTTCTTCTGATAACTTCTAAGGAAAATTTTGAATGATAACATAGTGGCGACTCCACTGGGGACTCAAATCCTCAGTCCTAATAGATAACATAGTGGCGACCATACTGGGAAATCAAATCCTTAGCCCTAATAGATAACATAGTGGCGACTCCACTAGGGACTCAAATCCTCAGTCCTAATAGATAACATAGTGGTGGCCATACTGGCATATCAAATCCTCTATCCTAATAAAAACTTTGAGAAATTGTTAAAATTAAATTTTGAGCTCTTAAAGTAATTTATTAGAAGTTATTTAAAAAATCTTGCATAAAACAATTAGAAAAAATTTGAAATTTTGGCTTCAAGGGCTAACCTAGATCCAAAACCTGCCCTGGTAGTTAATAATCCTAACCTGATATCAAGGAAATCCAAAAAATAAGAAATTTCAGTTAGTTACATACCTTTAGTTAAAGCCAATTCATGTCTTGATGAGTGGTTGTTTTTAGAAGATCTTGCTTTTGATGAGAAATTTGATTTTTCGTTATTTAAATCAAAGTCTGAAAGTGAAATTTACGATATTGTCCTAGATCCCGAGTTTGTTGCAGACCTTGAAGTCCAAAAAGCCAACAAATCCATTGATGAGTACATTTTGAATTCACCACAATCATCTCTTAGTACAGCCAATATCCCTGAGATTTCTGAACAATCACACACTACTCTTACTTCACCATTATTCACTTCACCATTATTCCCTTCAAATTCTGAAGTCCATTCCCCACCACCATTCATACCCTCACTCCCTTATCAACCTAGCACTACTCATCCACCATATATTAGTCCTAGTTCATCTTCCACTACTATATCGTCTTCGAGTACCTCAACTCCACATATTAGCCCCTCCCAGCTTATAGCCATGGAAAATAGGTATGCTCCTCTTGTTCTACCTACCCCACTTGGTGCGATGTCAATAGACCATAGTAAAATCGTACAATTTGATGGCACATGACACTACACTGCACAACACCATGTCAATAAGATGACAGACTACTTTGAATTACATGAAATTGATATAGGTGATGTTCGAATGAGACTATTTAATCAGACTTTAGCTGGTGATGTTAGAAAATGGTTTAGAGGATTACCTCCTAATAGTATTGACAGTCTAGATTTGTTTTATCAACAATTTTTAAATAGATGGGAGAAGAAAAATAACCCCTTACGGATCCTTTCAGAGTATGAAAATATTAGAAGGGGATCTAATGAAACTATACAGGATTATTGCACCAGATTTAACAATATATACAACACAATTCCAGTTAACCTTAGACCCCCACCTGATTTGCATTAATAAATTTTCCTGATGGTTTTGACACGGACATGGCATACCAACTCAGGGAACAAAACCCCCCAACCTTAGAGGAAATGCAGAGTGTAGCATTTAGTGTGGAAGCTAATTTATTAGCTAAAAGAGCTAGAGTTAGGAATGAAAGAAGAGGAACAGCAAAAGATGAACCTTCACCCTCTGATCTCAGAATAGATAGTTTAGCGAAAGGCATAGAAAATTTAATTGATAGAATGGAGAATATGGAGAGGAAACCTCAATGGGATAACCAACAATCCCCTTCGTTTAGAAACCCAAACTTTAGAAAAAACCAAAACCAAAACTTTGGTAAGAATGGACCTGATCATAATACTAGGCCTCCTTTTCAAGAGAACTATCAGGAAACATCCTAGCCTGATGATCCAGAACAAGATACCCAGATTAATCTGATGGGATTAGATGATGAGGATACTATTTTCCTAACACAACATGAGTAGGAACTGCATATGCTGCAGCAATTGCAAATCCAGTCCAAAGAGTCATTTGATTATAAACAAGGATATGATTCTACCATTTTTGAAGTGCATAAACAGTATAATCTAAGGAGTAAAAAGAACTTTGATACCCCTGATCAAACCAAGAAAATAGTGCCAAATCAACCTAAGAAAATCAAAGAAGCCTCGATTTCTAAAATCCTCTAGATTCTCCCCAGACAAAACCAGAATTCTTCTGGCCCCACCATTTTTTATATCACCCATGATCACCTTATGATGATCAGCCCTCCACTTCAATTCCCCCTAAAAAACCAATAGACACACCTCAAAACACCAGACTTGAAAACCAATAGAAAGAGGTCCCCAATAAAGTAAAAGAAGATCAACCCACTCAAAATCCGGCTGTAAAAATTCCAAACCCTCAAACAGAGAAAGCCCCTTTACCTTTTAATCTAGGAGAAGAGGTGGCCAAACTAAAAAATTTAGTTCCTTTCACAGAACTAATCAAGAATGAAATGTTCAAAACACAGATAAACTAGACCCTGAACATTGCTAACAATGAGGATTCAGTCAACTTGTTTGATGACCAACCAGAACTTATATTTGGTCCTGATGTTAATGGAAAACCGCTAGAAGGAGGAATACCACCTTTCTACATTAGCCTTGGCATCCATGACAAAAATCTTCAGAATGCAATGTTGGATTCTGGGGCCTCCCACAATTTAATTCCCAAATCATTAATGGAAAAATTGAACCTAGACATTACAAGACCCTACAAGGACTTATTCTCATTTGACTCAAGTCAAGTAAAGTGTCTAGGATTGATCAAAGACCTGTGTGTTACCTTAGTTCAGTATCCTACCAAGAGCATCCTAATGGATATTGTGGTTGGTGACATCCCACCGAAGTATAGCATGTTTTTATCCAGATCATGGGGAGCCAAAATTCAAGGGTCTTTACAACTTTGTATGTCATATGCGACCATCTCTATATTTGGACAACCCAAGAAGTTGTACCGAGAAACTTTAATGAACTATATGGTAAGTAGCCAGAATCGACCTCAAAACTTTCCTATCTACTCCATACATTCGGAAATTGATTCCTTTATCCTGTATAATGTTGAAAAAACACAAGAAATTCTTTTAGACAGTGTTGATACAAAACCACAAGAAATTGCAATTTCAAAACAAGCGAGAACTGTCCAAACTTTAGAACTTTCCACTAAAAAAGGTAGTCAAAACAAGGAAAAATTTGCTACACCAGATGATGAAAATTATGAACATTAGATATTATGACATCTTGAATTTGATGGATCAGTAAATAAGTTTGGAGCAGGAGGAGGAGTTTGGACATACAATATGGAGAATAATCACTCAGAAGGCCATGCACATAGACTGAATTTTAAATGCACTAACAATATGAACAGCCTATTGCTTTCTTTAGCAAAGCTATGAGAGATGCCCCCTTAAAATATAACATAATGGAAAAGTAAGCCTTTGCTTTGGTCAAAGCTATCAAGGATTTTAAGGTTTACATTTTGTATTCTCACATAGTAGCATATGTTCCTAATTCAGTAGTCAAGGACATTCTAACTCATGATGGTCCAGATGGAAAGTGGGGAAAATGGATTGCCATTATTCTAGAATATGATATAGAAATCAAGCCAACTAAGTTAATCAAGGGCCAAGGTTTAGCCAAGCTCATGGCTAAATCGAGTTGTCAGGCCCTAGACATAAACTTTATTGCACAAATAGATAATGCAGAGGAGATGGCAACTCCACTAATCAGCCAGACCTTTATTGAATCACCATGGTATGCTAATATCATTTACGTTTTGTTGAACTCAGAAGCTCCTCCTAAATTATCTAAGACCAAAATTAGATTTTTAAAGATGAAATCCTTAAAATTTTGTATACTAGACAATGCTTTATTTTGGAGAAATCATCAAGGCATTCTTCTCAACTATTTATTAAAGGATGAAACTGACAAAGTATTACAAGAATTTCATGCAAGGGATAGTGGAGGACACCTTTAGTAGAAAACCACTGCTGATAAAATTCTTAGAGCTGGTTTTTACTAGCCTACCTTGTTTTTTGATGTAAAGAAATTTGTGACCTCCTGTCACAAATGTCAAATTTTCGAGGGAAAGAAAAAGATTTTACCCCTACCCCTCAAGCCAATCTTTGCTGAAACACCTTTCCAACAATGGGGTTTAGACT
This sequence comes from Pinus taeda, assembly GCA_000404065.3. Taxonomy (NCBI): domain Eukaryota; kingdom Viridiplantae; phylum Streptophyta; class Pinopsida; order Pinales; family Pinaceae; genus Pinus; species Pinus taeda. The sequence goes on from APFE030918256.1 coordinate 149,119, forward strand.
TCATTGGAGAAGTCCACCCACCTTCCTCAGCCCAACACAAATGGATCCTCACTGCTACAGACTATGTCACAAAATGGATAGAGGCCATACCTTCAAGGCAAGCCACTGACATTGTTATCATAACCTTCCTTGAGACCAATATTCTATCAAGATTTGGATGTCCAACTAACCTCATTATTGATAATTAAACAGCCTTTAAATCCAAAAGAATGGTAGATTACTGTAACAAGTATCATATAGCCCCGGGCCATTCCATAGCCTATTATCCTCAAGGAAATGGACTGGTAGATTCCTCAAACAAAATTCTGGTGAACATCATCAAAAATTTGTCAGAGGATAATAAGAAAACATGGAACAAAAAGTTAGTCAATGCCTTATGGGCAAACAGACTAACCACAAAGAAATCAATCGGTACTTCATCCTATCAATTGGTCTATGGATGGAAGCTTTTTTTCCATCCTCCTTGGGAACGTCAGTGATGAATTTGCTTCAAGAATTTCAAGTTGAACCAAATAGTATCCAAAGAAGAATCAAACAAACAATTCATCTTCAACAAACCAAGGAGGAAATATACATCAGATCTCAGGTGGTGCAGGAAAAGATTAAAAAGATTTTGACAAAAGAACCAAGGTTGAATATTTCTACCTTGGTGACAAGGTCCTAAAGTGGGATTCAAGGATGGAAGATAAAGGTAAACATGGGAAATTTGATTTCTTATGGAAAGGCCCATATATCATTTATGCTTTCAGAGGTAATAATGCTTTATTCCTCAAAGAAATGGATGGTACAGAAACAGAAGGTGGGCCAGTGAATGGTCGAATGCTCAAACACTATTTTGAACCTAACTACTAGTTTTTATTTCCCATTGTACATATTCCATTTTCCTTCAAACAGCCTAGTGTGGATTGGATGGCGATTTTTAAAGTTGAAGCCTGAAGAGAAGGCCCTAAGCTTTAAGGATTGACTATCATAAATATCAATAATGTAGAGACAAAGAGGAGAAAAACTGCAAAGTAACATCAACCTCAATTCAAAGGCTGCAGATCTACAAAGTTCTTGACATTTCACTAGGAAATGACATCCCCAAGTGGAGCCATTGTTAGGTTCCTATACCAATAGGAGTCATAATTATGAATTACTGAGATTAAGCCTTGTAATATTGTACATAGATTTGCATTCTGCAATTTTTTTCCATATTATTAAAATTAAAAAATGTAAAGAGGGTATGTCCTAAAAGAATAATCAAAGGACAAAAAGAATGAAAAAGGTCAAAAAAGATGAAAATATATGAACCCCAAAAGACAAAAAGAGACCATGAAAGTGTGCAAGTCAAAATGCCACTACTATTTACCTTTTATGTATAATAAATGATTGTGTGCAGCTTGTAACTCATGCCACAGTCCATGATAGTCAAAATGTTTAAACTTGGCTATTTCATGCTTTGAATTTTATTGTTTATAGTTAGAGAATAAAATCTGACTAAACAATGTAATCTTGGCAGATCATTAGATAGGTAGAGTGAATAAAAGAGGCTCATCAGTTTAATCTAAGCCCTTGGATGTTATAAGGTTAGATTTATATAGTTTGTTATGTAAAGAAAAGAAAATATTGATAAGGATTTGCTAGCTTAAATGCACCCTAATAAAGTGAAGAAAAAATGGTAGGATAAGTAGATGGGTAAGTAGAAGAAAGGTTTCATAAGTATGATGATTGATTAGAAAAAAAACATATTTATCATCTTTCATCATATGATCCAAATATGAATGGACAATCAAGCATGCAAATGGATTTCAAAGTCAATTAATTAACTTCCCCCATTCATTTCACCTCTTTACTTAACTAATTTCCTATAATAAAGTTCAAAGTACTTAAAACCTTTAAGTCAAAGAGGCTCAAAGCATTTCTCTGATGTTTGGAGGGGCTGGACCCTCGGCTCATTGACTTATGGATATGAAATACTAGATTTCCCTCATAAAATTTCATCCCCCCTTCAATTCGTCCATTTTCCTAATAATACTCCTTTTCCTAAGGTTAAAGCACTTTTTTCCTAGGAAAATCAATTCTCCCTCATATAAAACACTTTTCATACCAAAAACCCACAAAAATGCTTTACCCTAAGTATTAATGTAAATATGTGAAAAACATGTAATTCACAAAAAAGCATTTTGCTTAGTGTTTTTCCCTTTTTCGCCCATTTTTCATATTAATTACTAACTTTATTATACTAAATCCCGATAAAAACCCAATTTCCCGTATATATTCAACTCCTATGTATAAATTAACCCTACACCCTAGTTTAATTATAAACTATGATTTTCCCCTAAAACCAACCAAAACCTTTAACTGGTCGATCTGCGATCAAGTTAATAAAGCCCCCTTTAATCCTCCATTAATTACCCTGATAGCCTAATCTCACTTTAAGCCATTATTAAACCTTGATACCGCCATAATTAAGTGCCCGTCAAGCCCCCCACTAGCCTCCACGCAGCTTCTCCACCCGATCACCATGCGATCATCCCCTTCCTCATCTGACGACTCTCATCCATATCGGGCCAACTCAACGTCCATCCTTTACCCACCCGATAAAGTGGTTTTCCCCCTGGCCCCCAATGTTACGTGTCATTCGATGAGTGGAATTGGGCGGCCCCTCCCAAATACCACCGAGCGCCCAAAACAAGTGCGAAATGAACCACTTACCACCCTCCCGCTACATGACAAATTAACCACTATTCACCCCATACTCGCCAAAAAATAATTTTTTGGTATAAAAGTCGAAAGCCCCAAAATTGTTTATTTTCATTGAATTTTCATCTGCAAGCCTGACTCTGTACGCATGCATGACACCTGCAAACGTCGAATCTTTCAACCCATGTAGAATTTCACTCCAAAGACACCGCAGACAAGCCAGTCGGCCTTGCAGCCTATACAAAGCCCCTTTGACCACTTGCAGTCACTAGCCACCCTACTGAGAGCCAATTCACCCCAATTCCAGGTATTTAAACCAGAATTCACCAAAATACCTTGTTAATTTCAAAGTAACCAGTTGTTGAGTGTTTTTAGTTAGGTTAAAAATTAATTAAAAATACTCAAGAGCTCAAGCCTACTCCTTGTTGAACACCGTTGCCCTAAATACTACAAATTACCCCCCCCCCCCCCATACTCAAATCCACAAGAACTGAGAATGGTTGCCCCAATTTCTATGGATGTGAGACCCATCTCTACACCCCATTTAGACTTGGACCACCTCCCCCTGGCTGATAAATATTTCCAAATATAGGATACCATTGTCATAGAGCTCCTACTTAAAGTACATTGCCAAAGTAGGGACAATTTACTGAACCATGCTGATGAAATTGGCCTTTGGGAGTCAAATTTTCCCAAGTACCAGTTCCCCCAAGTCCACATTTTTCCTGAAATTATGCATATGTGTTATGCTTGCTACATCCCCAATCACAGAACCATCATGTCTCATGACCAGAAGGTCCTTTTCACCATCACTACTGAGTACATCAATGAGATGCTCTAGCTCCAACCAGGGCAAAACCTAACTGCCTCTCAATTGGAGACCTACTGGACTTATATCCTAAACTCAATTCTGCAAAATTGGCCCAATTACTTCAAACCTTCATCAGAGAAGAAAAGCACATCCCTAAATACCCCCCTCCATATGTAGCTACTATGTTTTCCCCATGGGGCTAAAACATTGTAGCCATGATATCTTGTGTTTTGGATTACTCCACAAGTGAGTAAATTGATGAAATTATCCTAGCTTTCATTTCCATCTATACCCCTGGACAGCCTCCTACAACCATTTATGAATTTGCAACATTCATAGCTGACAAAATGCATGAGAAGTTTCTTAGAATGAGCAATGAGAAAGTCTTCAAATACTCCTCTGTTTTGTACCATATTTTTCCTATATTATCAGTCAGATAAGTTCCCATTCACTCTTCAGAAGCTTGACACCAAGGTTCAACCCAAGTCTGTCATTTTTTGGACCCCATTAGTCCACGAGTATCAGTCTCCATACTCTTATTCAGACTTCATTGATTTATTTGTGCATCCAGTTATGACAATGCTAATTAGAAACCCTCCTCCAAGAATCAATCCAAAAATAAAGAGAGTCCTTCAACTATCAAAGCAGACCAAATTGGGTGATTGCCACCTTTACCAGAACCAAACAGAAATCAGGATATATGGTTGCATGCTTGCACCATATAAGTTTCCAAGATACCTCCCCATGAGGTAATTTGCATTAGAATACTATAGGAAAATCATCAATACAAATTAGGTAAATTGTGTAAATACCAAGAAGAAGGCCAACTTCAAAATAAAAGACCAACTAGGCCCCTTCATATGCAACTCTAGGGAGGTTGGCCATGACGCAAATTTGATATTGCAGAGCATGAAATTCCAAAGAAGTTTTGTTTGGAGATATGACCCTTTGGAATTCATTACCATGAAGAGACAAAAGGTCAAGCTAGGACCTTTTATTCATCATCCCATACCTGAGATTGAAGCCTATTCTAACCAATCAGAATGGGTGGAAGGTACCCTAGTGGACCAAGACAGCACCAGAATAGACATAGAGAATGCTCTCATTGATCTGGAAAAACAACTTGATGAGGGTTCTTTCCTACAGGTGTCAAAGAAATCAAAGGTGTTAGAGCAATCAAACATGCTAGACCAATCTGACATACCAGAGAAATCAAACATACCGGAGACAACCATGAGCACCCTTCTAGTTGTACAGACTCCTCTAAGTGAGGAGAAAATCCTAAAGAGAAATAGGGAGGGGGCCACCACTTCAGAAAGAGCAACTTCACATGCTTATGCAGAGACAATCCAAGCCGAAAGAAAAAGAGTGAATCATGTATTTGAACAAGAATACACAGAGGAGACAACAGAGGTCACCAGCAGAGAAGGAAATAGGAGAAGGCTTGCCACTCCATCTGGGGGCATACCAGAGCCTTCCACATCACAAACTCAGATGTTGGAAAGGTAGCTCGGTGTTGAAGTATCTTCCTTTAGAAATCCTGCTGACAAGGACCAAGATATCAACGAAAGATATGAAGAAATCAAGGCTAGGAATGAGAGCCTTAAGGCCCAAACTGAAATGACCCAGCTAAAACTATATCTATATATATATATATATATAATATATATATATATTATATTATATAATATAATATAGATATATTCTTTTTCTTTTTTTCTTTTTTTTTTTTACACGGCAATTACAACCGGAAAACAAACACATTGAGATTTCAATTCAATCAACACACACATCGCTGATGCTCATTTCAGGAACATAACACCACATTTATATATTTTTAATCTAAGGTCAAATAATCACGAAATACACATGTACCGTACACCGGAGAGGCGAGACTCCGCTTGCTCTATGGTCGCTAGTATTTCCTTGTTTCCGGTCACTTCTGCGAGTGTATGCTGACGCACTTGATACGAAAATGAGACCCACCGGTTAACCTCCCAGCCTACTCCTTGGGTACTCTTCTTCCTCACGGACCCCCGAGCTGCAATGGGGTTGTAAAATGGAGGAAGAATCTAGCTGGCAGAGGAGAGAAACCTTAGCTCAAGAGTCCCCTCTCTAAAAGAAATCCTCTACCTCACCAAACTCACTATAGCTTTGTAGTCACTGCTTTGACATCATATCATCCATCCAACAATAGGGTTCCCAAAAAGTCCCTTCTCTCATGGCTTGCCCCTTCTTTTATAGGAGTCCTCATAGGTGACACTTGGCATGTCATGCATAATTATAATATTTTTCTTATAATTTAATAATTGATTATTCACCTACCCTTGTGTCATTCTCTCAGCAAGGGTCACCCAAAATTATTTACTTAACTTTTTATTTAAAACTAATATTTTCCTCACCTCATAAGATTCCTATTTCTTCTCCTAGTTGTCTCTTTATTCCCCTTTTTATTCTTTAAATTGAGTTTATTACTTGGAGTCAATTAATGAGTCAAGATTTTGTTCCCAATCTACTTCCTAAATTAACTCAGGTATCTCTTAGAGGGATATTCTTATGTTGGTTGATGCCACATGGAGCTTCTCCACAATTCTTTAAATTTAATTTATTTTTCTTATTTTAATTCACCTTCCTCTTTTCTTAATTAAGTTTAATTGGTTTAGGATTAATCTTTATCCTTACAATATGCTTGTCTTCCCCTTTTATCTAATTAAACCACCTCATCTACCTAGCATTTTCCAACATGGGGAGGGTAGAATTTTTAAGGTACTCTATTTATTTTTTTCCTATGAACCTCCTTATTCCAAGTTTTATTTTTGATTTAATTTCCTTGGTTTCTAATCATCATTTTCCCTTGGTGTAACTCCCTAGCTTTCATTCCTTACTTATATTTGTTTATTATCATTTATTTTTAATGATTCCAAGGGTTCCAAGTTTGGTTGTTCCCTTCAAGAACATCCCTAGAAGTTCCAAGGGTGCCACACCTAACAGTTTAATTGTGATGCCAAGGGTGCCAAGTTGGTCTTTCCCTTCAAGAATTTCCCCTGAAATTCCAAGGGTGCCACACCACTTGCCCTTCAAGCATCCAGTGACTACGAGGGGAAAGTATAGTGCAACGTCATAGACCACTATCATCTCTTATGTTGCCTGCTATAGTGAGACTAATGGTGCCAGGGATCAAGGAATCTGCCTTGATGCGCACCCCCCAGTAAACTCCTCATGAGCGACCCAACTTTGGGACTTGCCCTCATGGCATCGTGATCTTCAAGGGGAAGGTGCTAGTGGGAGTGCTAGTGGGTGAGATCAAGGACTCTGTCACAGTGGGAGTGCTAGTGGGTGAGATCAAGGACTCTGTCCCACCCCTCCCATGTAGTTCCATCCACCTGTACAACCCCATCACCCATATGTGGGTCATTCAGTCAAGCAACTTATCTGTGCCTGCAACCATTAACATATCATCAAGATATAGTTAAACATATATGGCAGTTTTCAAGATCAACATAGACTTTAAAAGATAAAATAATATGAATTTTCATCAAACCAGGTGTCATCGACATGTCATATGCAAGTGCCTCTGATGGTTTCCTTCCATACTCAATAATCATCAGTAACAAGGTTTCTCAATGTTAGTCATTATCATAATAGCATCATTATCAATTCCTGGTCATTCACCTCATTGTCCATTGTAAGTCTGAACTAAAGAAAGTAGGTAACATAGGGGACACAGCCCTCATGGCTATCATCATTAATCATCAATGGAAACATACATATTCATTAAGCTATCAACATTGTAACATCATAGAAATATACCTATCCATCAAATTTATCATCATTATGCTTTTAGTAGAGCGCATACATATTCTTTACTACCCACATCATACATTCAAATAGAGAACAAACTTAACTATTTTAAATGTTGCAATCATCGGAACACTGATAGATAAGATACATAACCATTCATGCTATCATAATATCAATGGAAAGCATTCATAAACATCACAACCATGAATATCACAAATAATAGAGTCATGTGTCCGGATCCTCAACCTGAGGTCCTCAAAGAATAAAGTGTCTAAGATAATGTAATATTAAGGTCAGGAAACTAGAGTGGGCACTACATACACCCCCTCTTAACAATGGACTTCGTCCGGAAGTCCTCGAAACATAAAGGAAAACGACGACACATATCCTAGGAATCCTTCCTGAAACTCTTGCTAACCTTCTGGTAACAGGTATCTTTGATTTTTAAATTAAGCCCATTTTTTTCTAATGAATGAAAATCAATTAACAAAATCGTTTTCATCTTCTGGATTAAGTAATTTTCTCAACTAATTTACTTATTTATTTATTATTATTATTTTTATCATTTTTACCTAATTAGTTCTATTAGGCACTCACGAAACATTGTCATAAAATCTAATGCTTCTCATTTTCATTCCTTTAACCTCTTGAATATTCAAGAGTGTCCTTCAAGTATAGTTGCTTCTAACATGAGCTTGAGATGTAATGCCCAACAATTGTCCTTGTTGTTGTTGTTGTTTTTTTAATACCAAGCTTAGTAATTCCTTTATTAATAATCTGCCCCAAATTATCTTTTAAAATGCATTTGTGGCAGGTTTCCGAAGAGAAAACCATAAACCAAAAGTATCGATTGAAAAAGTGTATGCATAATGATCGTATAGCAGCTTCAGGAAAATAACAACCATTGACTTCTAACCATTTTCATTTTCTTCAATGTTTGAGAAGTTCTTTTTCTGCTACAGTAAACTTCTTATTTTATAACAGCAACAAGATACATATATGTTTTAGAATTAGAATTTACATGTTTTTCTATCATGTATGGCATTCCCTTTTGCTTCTAGATTTTCTTTATTGGCCTAAATAGGCTCAAACTAGTAGAAAACCAAACTTCTTTGCAGGATTCTTTCTAATAACACGAGTTAACATGCTTATTGTATTCTGCATTCTTATTCCACAGCAATTTGCCAATTCTAGGCCATTGTTTGCAGGGTAAAGAGGATAAAGTGAACAGATGGGAAAAACCACCATACATCCGTCATTATTAATCTTGCCAAAAAAAAAGCTGGTTCCCTTCCTTTGGTATGCATACTAATTTGGAAATTTACTAAATATGAGAAGTAATATCATGAGTTGACTTCCCAGTTTTCCATGAATGCTATCTTATTTATAGTTGTAATTATGGGTTGAAAATAATAGGCAAACCAACAATAATGCACACTAGATACACTTTTAATAGTTCAGATGACAATTATGATGATAACATTGCAACTCAATACCAGATTGAGTTGCCTCAGAAATGCACTAATCATATGGAAATGCTTGCTTTTATAAGAAGATGAAGTTTGAATACCAATATAATTTATTGCAATGAATACGACTTCTCCAGTTATTTCCATTACAATTGTTTTTGGCTAATATTGGTACATGGACAGATCAATTCTAAAAAAATACTACTTTCAGTAACAAAACATTAAATACTAATTTTCTCATGAATTTTAAAAACTGATCATATGATTTCATATATCTTCATTTAGAAGAGAACATTAAACTAAATGTGAACATGAATTTATATATGTTCATTTACCAAAGAGCATTAAAGTGAGATTTTACCTAACAAAATTCTACATTTAAAACTTCAAAAGTCAAATACATGCTTTAAAGTTATTACTCATAGCTCTGGTCTTTTCAATCCGGTTGATATGGTTCCTCTCATTCTCCTATATAGTATCCAAATCTGAGAACATTATTAAAATGCTAATCGAGTAGGAGACTACTGGTATGTAATATCACACCTAGAACTACTTCAGCACTGTTGATTGATTAATTAATGTCAACACAGTTAATGTGCAGTAAAATGATAACTTAATACTGTATATGAAGGTTGAAAAACACAATCTTGACTTCATTAAAATGAATCAGCGTTGTTTGACAGGATGATCTATAGGTAGATCTACACGTCAAGGACGCGCATTTTAAAACTTGATCAAGCACAATTGTGGAAGATTAAATGCCTTTATTGATTTTGACTCTCATTTTCCTCTTTTGGTGCCCCTAAATCATAGTTCACTGCCTGGGTCTTCAAACTTCCGTCTGTCCTCCTGTCTTAATACTTCCATATATTGTTATATTGTTCTGTATCCAACAATTACTTTCAGCTGCCATCATTTCCTCCGACACATTCTTGTAATGTTCTATCTGAACTTTTGAAGGAATTTAAGCATAATAGCAAACATTTTAATACAACAGAAGAGGTAAATAAAAATTAAAACTCAATTCTCAGATTTGTGATGCCACAATATGCGCCTAAGCCCTTTTAAGCATAGGTGGTCACTGATCCCGAGGCATAGATTTTGATACAAGGTTACAATTCTTAAGGTTTTTGTATCTAGTCCCACCATGGTGTATGTTTTCTTCGTATCTGGCAGCTACTCTATATTAAAAGGAAATATTCTACCATGTTGTAAATTCATATTTTGGTAGCAAGCTTGTTGTCTAACTTTCTCATTAGTTTGAGTTGTGACAAAAGGAGATTGCGAAAAGCTCTTTGCTGCTCTAGCATTTACTCTATTTAATCTTGTTTTGAAAACAACTGAAGCTAATGGTTTTGATGTTTGACATTGCAGAACTCGTGGGATTATCTTTGTCATATGGCCTGTCCCTCAATTCAATGTTATTCTGGGTAGTCTGGATCTCTTGCCTAGTGGAGAATAAGATGGTTTCCATTTAGAGAATCAGAAAATTTACAAATATCCCATGTGAAGCAGCGTCGAGAAATCCATACTATGTGCCATCTCCTAACTAGCCCCATAATGGGAATATTGAGTTGAGAGAGTTATAGGTTCGCTACCGTTCAAACACTCCTCGGACCTCTAGTTCTGAAGGGCATCAGTCTGAATATTAAAGGTGGGGAGAAGATTGGTGTGGTAGGTCGTACCGGAAGTGGGAAATCAACCCTGATTCAAGCTTTGTCTAGGCTTGTTAAGCCCGCTGGAGGAAAAAAATTCATCGATGAAGTTGATATAACCAAATTGGGCCTTCATGATCTGCGATCTCATCTTGGCATCATACCACAAGAAACTGTTCTTTTCGAGGGAAGTGTTAGAAGTAACATCGATCCTCTTGGGCATTATTTTGATGATGAAATTTGGAAGTGGTCGACAATGGAGACAATTGGAGTTTCGGGCAAGGAAACTTCTTTGTTTGGGCAGGATTATGTTGATACGCAGTCGTATCCTCTTTCTAGATTAAGCAACAGCTTCAGTAGATGTGCAAACAGACGGTGTGATCTAGAAGATCATATGTGAAGACTTTACTGCTCGCACCATAATCAGCATTGCTCACAGAATACCCACAGTCATGGACTATGACAATGTTTTGGTTGTTGATGCAGGAATTTCTAAGGAGTTTGACAACCCATCTAAGCTACTAGAACAACCATCATTATTCAGAGCATTAGTTCAGGAATATGCTACTCGATCATCAGATAAATGAAACTCCCAAACTCACGTTCTAGGAGCAAGTAAAACCGTTGGTAGTATTCCTTATCCTGGTGGAACCTCCATTCCATTTAGATCTGGTCAAATTCTTCATCAGCAACCTCTTTCGGCTCAAATACCTTACCAACAGTCATACCCTCCTTATGGTTCACAGCAAACTCAAAACCCACCTCTTAATCAACAAGAATGATCCCAAATGTAGCTTAGTCCTAATCCCTCATTTGGGTTGTCTGGTCAGTTTCAGTCTACTTCTGGAACTTATCCTTTAGGAGTTGGTAATCCTTTGCAATAAGGCTCATATAAACAACAAGGAACCTATCAACAACAAGGACCTTACATGCAAGAAGGACCTTATGTGTAGCAAGGGTTTTATCAACAACCATTGCAGCAACAAGGTCAACCATTGCATCAACAAGGTCAACCGTTGCATCAGCAAGGTCAACCGTTGCATCAACAATCTTATGCTCAATACTCCTCACAAGCTACCTATCCTACTTATGGTTTTTAATGGCCTTTGTCAGGTAAATATCAAACCTATCATGGTCAAAACCCACCTCAACGGGGACAGACTCAACCTTTGTATGGTCAAAATTCCTCCCAGTGGGGGAAATATCAAAATCCCTATGTTCAAAATCCACCACTATGGGGGAAAAATCAATACCAACAAGGTTGGAATCCTCAATCTAGGTCTTATCAAAGGCCTTTTATGCCTTTTAATCCTCAATTTCTATTTTTAGCTACATTAGAGTTACCAAATGTGTCAAGGATTACAAATGACGCAATACTCCATTCACCATATTGGCCTCCAGTTCCTACCAAAATTCCTAGTGGTTTTCCAAAATTCGAAGGGAAGTCTGGAGAAGACCCCCAAACTCATGTCATGAGCTACGGTGTTTGTCCAACTCTTGCATCGACGATTCCATTAGACATGTCTTTTCCAACACACTCTAACAGGTGTTGCTGCCAAATGGTACATCGAGTTACCTCGAGGTGCCTTTCAAGATTTCAATACCTTGGCTATGGATTTTCTCACTCACTTTCAGCTACCAATTCGATATGAAACTGGGACCCATCTCCTAACGTATTTGAAATAGATGACTACTACTCACCTCTCCGGTCACATCCATGAATGGAGACGTCAGTGTCATCTTATTAAGTTTAATATCCCTGATGATATTGAACCAAATCAAATCACCAAATACATAGCTCTGGGTGGCTGTGTGACTAAAGAACAAGCTATCACACGTGCTCAGTATTTGGATTTGGTATATTCACAGTCTGGCACACTCTATGATCTCTTACTCGATGCCCCGCGACCTTCAACTAATATGGCATCTTCTCAACCTGTGGAGACACCACCTGTTGATGGTATTATTGGGTCAGTAGCTCAGTCTTCTAGTACTGCTTCTCCGGCTTCTACAAAGCATAATCTATTCCCGCTACTACGCCTTCTCCTCCTTCGAATACTTCCAAAAATATTGGTAAAAATTATCAGGTGAATGTTGTCCAATCTACCATAGCAGACAAAGCCTTGAAAGGGAAAAAGGGGTAAAGGTAAGGCTAAATCTGATACCCCTAAACAAGACTCTCCTAAACCATCTGCTGATGATACATCGAAGCGCAAGCTGAAATATTCTTGTTTTATATGTGACAAAGATCATTATACCAAATATTGTCCCCATCGTGCTGAGGTTAGTCGTCTTCTCAAAGGCACCTTAGGGACACTAAGCATGTTGAAAGAACCCTTTCCATCACACCAGACTCAATTGGTAGACCAATCTCAATCCCCTACATCTAGAGGCTCTCAATTTTTTATGAGTGGCACGAGACCTATCCCTGTTGCTACTCGATCAAAATATTATCAGACTCCTACCAAACCGCTTGTGGAAAATAATGCCACTAATATGCCTTTTACTCCACTCCATCAAATTCTGGTTCTCTTCATATTGAATGACCTAGTAATGATTCCATTATCTGACCACCTCCCAAAGTTGTTCTACGGAAGTCATCGTATAATCCGAATGCACGAGCTTCTCAACATTATAACATTGTGGAAGATTTAGCTCAAGCACCTTTGACGATGTCAGCTTTCGAATTCCTCCAAACTTGTCCATCGCAAAGGGAAGCATTACTATCCACCATAGGAGGGATTGATCCTACATATTCAAACCTGATTACTTTTGATCTCGAAAACCATGTTCCTCATCTCTCGCATCAAATTTCCTTTCTTATACTAGTTGTTATCAAAGGGAAGACTCTTCATCGGACTATTATTGATGAGAGTGCTTCTACTTGCGTCATGTCCCTTTCATGTTGGAAAGTTATTGGCTCTCCACCTCTCAACCAGTCCCCTAATACCTTGGAATATTTCGATGGTAGAGGTTCCCATCCATATGGTATTCTCAAAGACTTTCCAATTCAATTGGAAGGGAAAATTGTTAACCTGGAGGTAGAAGTTGTCAATGCTAATCTGAATTACAATCTTCTACTTGCTCGTAGCTGGACCCATGCAATTTTTTGCGTGGATTCTACCCTATTTCATGTGCTTCATTTTCCTCATCAAGGGAAAATAGTCACTATCGATCAACTTGCCTTTTTCTCTTCCAACTCCTCAAATGGTAATGTGCCATATGTTGGGAATACCGATATCCCTTATGAGAGTGTTGGGGCGGTTGTTTTAAAAGACTCTTCCTTTTTGGGAACTTTTTCACTTCCACCTTTGAACATCGCTTTAGTTAACATGGTCTTGACTTGTCACAATCCTTGGCTCATTCCTCATCCTGATCATATTGACAGTTTTGGCGATGTTATGCCACTTAGCCCCATAGAGAAAGCATATCAGGCTATCGTTTCAGCTTTTTTGGCTACTTTTGATATTCATGATCATTTCAATATGGGTCTAGAAGCGTATTCGCAATCTCCCTGGATCGGTTCTTGGGATTCTCCAAAACCTTTGAATGAGAAATTTCCAACTGATGAAAGTATCACAGTAATCATTTCACTCGAGGAAACTCCATGGAATGATGCCCATCATTGTTCCTCCTTTCTCCCAAGCCTTGGTAAGATTTCTCCTTGTTTAGAAACCCTTATTTCAGGTGTACTAACTCGTCCACTTCAAACACCAACTTGGTTCATGAAGTGTTGCCCAAAGGAAACATGGGAAACATTTCAGTTGCAATGCCCTTCGACATCTCTTTTAAACTAGGGATAGTCAAAAATATCCATATCGAGGTTTCTTGTTCTCTGGATGAGATCAAGATTTATACCACCCTCTTCAAAGAATTTTGTGTTGTCTTTGCTTGGTCATTCGAAGAAATGCCTGGCATAGATCCAAGTATAGTAGTGCACAAGATACCTACTTATCCTAATGCAAATCTTGTTTGTCAATGTCTTCACCCCGTGCACCCTAGAAAGTCAGCCGCTATAAAGGGATACGTTGAAAAACTTCTTAAAGCTGATTTCATTTATCATATTCCATTGACATAGTGGGTCTGAAATATTGTTGCTGTGACTAATAAACAAGGGACTATCCGAGTTTGTGTTGACTATCGTGATATCAATCGGGCATGTCCTAAAGATAATTATTCGACTCCCTTTATAGATCATATCATTAACGAATGTGTCCAGAGTGAGATTTTTTTCCTTTATGGATGAGTTTTCTGGATACAACCAGATTAACATTCTTGCCCCCCCCCCCTGATCAACACAAAACTACTTTTGTTTGTCCTTGGGGAACCTTTGCTTCCAAAAAATTCCTTTTTGGTCTGAAGAATGTTTGCACTACCTTCCAATGAGCGATGTCTTACCACTTTCACGATATTAAGCATATCATTCAACCATATCTCAACAACTTACTAACACATTTTGCTAAGTGTCAAGACCATCCTGATCACCTTCGAGCAACCTTTCTTTGTTCTCGACACTACAATATTTGATTGAATCCACATAAGTGTGTCTTTTGCATCAAATATGTTCATCTCTTAGGAATTTTCGTATCCAAGGAAGGCATCCAAATTGATCCACTTAAGGTGGAGGCCATTATGAATTCCCCCCCTTCATATTATTTACATTAGTTCCATATTTTATAAGGGAAAGCGAATTTCCTTCGTTGTTTTGTCCCAAATTACGTTGAACTTGCCAAGGGATTTACTTGCTTTTTAAAGAAAGGGATCCCATTCATTTGGGATGAAGTTTCTAAAAAATCCTTTGATGCATTGAATAATTCCCTCGTTAGTGCTCCTTCACTGCATCCCCCAAATTATCACAGCGGTTATTTCTTGTACTTGGCCACCGCCGATAGTACTATTGCTATGGTACTTGTTTAGGATGATGATGATCGAAATGAACACATGATTTATTACTTGATTCAAAATATTTTTGATGTTGAAACTCGATATTCCCATGTCGAGCAATTGGCTTTTGCAGTCGTTCACGTTGTTCAACGTTTTTGCCACTATATTCTCTTACATAAGACCACTGTGATTTCCGATTGCAACCACGTGACATACATTCTGACTTGTCAGTTGCTGGGGGGAATTTATTCTAAATGGATTCTTATCCTACAAGAATTTGATTTGGAATTTTCTAAAGCTAAATCGAAGAAATCATTGGTTTTCGCCGAGTTTATTTGCGACCTTCCTTCTGCAACCACGTCTACTGCATTTGACGAGCTGATTCTTGACGAAACTCTCTTCCTCATCAGTACTGTCGACCAGTGGTATGGGGATATCCTTATCTATCTCCAGACCCAAATTTTTTGACTGGAATTATCCAACTTTGAATGTCGTCACATCCGACATCAGTCCCAACTTTATCGAATTATTGGGGGTACTTTATACCATGCTGGTGTCTATTCCATCCTTCGTCGATGTTTAACACTTGAGGAAGCTGAGAGACTCTTAAATGAATGTCACTCTGGGGCCTATGTCGATCACATGTCAGGATATGCTAGGGCTCAAAAAAACCTCCACACTAGTTATTTATGACCTTCGATCTTCAAAGATTGCATTTTAGCAGTCCAAAAATGCCATGCCTACCAAATTTATAACTGCAAACAACACACCCCACCCGCCCCCTTGCACCCAGTTTTTACCATTGGACCCTTTGCAAAATGGGGTATTGACTTCATTACATGTAACCCTCACTCGTCCAAAGGGCATGGTTATATCATCGTGGCCATCGATTATTTCACTAAATGGGCTAAGGCGATGCCTACATATGATGTTCACGATAAAACTGCGACTCAATTCCTTTTTAATCACATCATAGCTCGATTTGGTGTACCTCAAACCATCTTCACCGACCATGGCTCTCATTTTCAAAATTATATGATGACAAAGCTTACTGCTCAGTTGGGTTTGTGTCATGATAGCTCAACTCCTTACTATCCACAGGCCAACAACCAAGTTGAGGCAGTGAACAAAGTCTTGGTTACAATGCTTCAACGAATTGTTCGGATGCATAAACGAAATTGGAACCTTATGATATTTTTAGCTTTATGGGCATACCGAGCTGCAATTAAGACAACAACTGGATTCACACCCTTTCAGTTGGTGTATGGTCTAGAGGCAACCCTTCCGACTAAATGCGAGATTCCTTCATTAAAACTAGTTTTTGAATTACTCCTAGACACTTCGCCGGAGGATGAACGATTACTTTACCTGGAAAGGCTTGATGACACTCGTCATATTGTTGCATTAGTTATTGAAGCTCAAAAGAAACGAGTTAAAGCACAATATGATAAAATTGTTACTCCCTGTGTTTTTGTTGAAGGTGACTTGGTCTTGTTATACGATCAAGCCAATGATAAATTGGGAGCTGGGAAATTCGAACTAATGTGGCATGGGGCTTACATTGTTAAATGAGTATTACAGAAAGGTGCCTATGAGTTGGTTGATTATGAAGGAAATCAATTGGATGAGCCCCGAAATGGGCTTTACCTTAAAAAGTATTATGTGTGATTTCATGTAAAAACTTTGTACATTAGTGTGATTAATTAGTGTGCAGTTGGTTTTGGTGTGTTTTCTTTCTTTTGCAAATGTATTTTCCTATGCTTACCGCTTGTTCTACTTGGTTTGCAGATGTCATCGAACATTTATGTTGGTTTTGCTTATGGTCCTTCTCGTAGTAAACATAATCTATCTTCCGTTGCATGGGAAATCTATGACCCTAACAATGAGTTAGTAAATTTACAAGGCATATGTTTAGGTCGTACCACTAATAACATTTCCAATTATAGTGCTGTTATCAAGCTTTTGTCAGAAGCCATTGCTCTTGGAATTAGAGAGTTAGTCATTAATCTCAGTTCACAACTCATTGTACTACAACTTAACAGACAATATTCAGTTAGAAACCCTCAGGTTTTGAGAATGTATTTGCGAGTTTGTCTCTTGGAACAAGACTTTGATTATATCACTTATCAACATATATTTCGAGACGTTTGAACACATTAATAGATACATTGGCTAATTACGTTCTAGATAGGCATTTTCATCATATGTAAATACAAAAACATATAATAGAAACATTAGATAAGCATAAAGGGAAACATGTATATATACATATACACACATATATATATATAGATATAGATATATATAAGTTTGCAAAATGTCTGTTACATCAAAATATCAAAATCTGTGTTATGAGACACATGGGTTCTCGAGCCTACATAAGTGCAGAAAAATGAAAAGTAGAGACAGTTAGTTGCTAATGTGGTGCTCATGGTAGCACGAAACAACTCTAATGACGTGGTTCAGCAACTGACGTAGTCTGGCAAACACCCCTACAATATTCCTCTAATATCGCAGTGGCACCTCATCAATAGACGTGTATTCTGGAATGCCTCTTGTTAAGGTTTCTAGGTTGCGTTCCACCTCTACGATCGGGTCAACTCCCTCCTCATAGGGGGCATCCTCTATCTGTGGTACCACTCGCCTGTCTATCGGAGAAACCCCTAGAGGTCTCTCTGGTCCAACATTTCCAAAAATCACAAGTATCAAATCTTAGTACACATGAAAAAAAAAACTTCAAAAACTTTAAAAATTAGTTTTTACCTGCATCAATCCACTGTGTAACAGGTGGAGGTGGAAGGTCGAGATCTCCCCGAAAATCCATGTCGCGTACGCCTTATCATCTACCATGATTAGCCGTTGTCGCATCCATCCAAAAAATGTTGGAGGAAATGACATTTGCTAACCACCTCCATGTCAAGGCATCATCTAACCCCGCCTCAATAACCGTGGATCCTTGGGCGCTGGTGCATCCACTTTTATCCACTGATATATGAAGAATGGTACACATTCCAAGAAGAATTTCACCAAGATATATAGCCGAACTGTTTCATCTTCCCTGTCTTACATTTCGTGAGTTGGCTCTTCATGTTGACCAACAATCCTTCACACTAGTTAAAAATTGTGGGACTTAGACAATTAATGGCATACTGGAAATGGGACTTTGTTTCTTCATGCAAATCCTAAGCCCCATCAATTCGGGCCATGGTATGGAGAGTATGGAGAATTGTTCTTAGCGGGATAATGGTGATAGTCTTTATGCCTATCTTCCCTCTTTGAGTTTTTCGAGTGCATGAACAATGTCTCGTGATCAGCATATATGTACTCTCCCCTCTAGTACGAGAACCAGGCAGCTGAATCCATTGTCCCCTTCTGGACAAACCTGTAATGAAATAGATTTCTGTGATATCTATCTCAAGTTCTCGGTCCCAAATCATAAACAGTTGGTGATATACATCCCACCAACCAAATAAATGATGCAGTAACTTGATTTGGGTTCTAATCCCAGGAATCAGGAAGGATTTTAGTAACCTGCATGCTCGAAGGGTAGCTATGCAATTTGGGTCTTGGGCTGCCTGATGATCTTCTTCCTCATGTCGTCTCTCCTTCCATTTGATCACCATTTTTCGTTGATTAACCTATGGAACATCTATAAACCAAGTTTTCATGAGCATCTATGGAAACAAATTCCAGAAACAATCATTAAATATATAGGATTTTTCGAAATTTTTGTACCTCTATGCCAGTGCAACTGTTTCTGTATTTTTCCGTGCTTCCAACGCACTGACACAGTTGAACATAGGGTGAACAATGTGGGTCTGATGGGTAAAACCTGCGTTGACTGCCCTCGACACAAATTTTTTCCAAGCCCTCCTCACTGACTATCCTATGGATGAAAACACATAAAATCATAATCAAAATGAAGAGAAGAGGTAGATCTCTTACCTGTAGCAAGTAGATCAAAGAAAGGTGTCGTAAATTGGTCGCACTCCTCGCCTGAAGATCAGGGAAAATAGAGTGAAAAGTTCTCTCTAATTTACAAAATGTGAAATGGTTGAAGATTTTTTACCAAATTAGGGCACATTTTACTTATATTTTAATATTTTTCCTCGAAATGGGTAATGTATGTTTCAGTTGTGCGACGATAGGTCATGGATACCTGGTGACAGTGATTAATTTTGATTGAATCAAAGAGTTTAATTTTACCATTTTTTTGGACTCGTAAAAAATAAACAAAAAAGGAACCCCTTGGAGTCATATTTAAGCTCTTTTTTGACTCTCGAATATGAAAATATTGTCGAGTACTTGTCATTTTGAACTCGTTAAATTAAATGAAATAATGTCTGCTCAATATAAGTTTACCCTTTTTCGAACTGAGATATACTATTGTACGAAAAAGGAATACCTTAGTCGAACATGGCTAAGAGGTTCTCTTAGATATTTAATTTGTACCTTTTCAGATTCAAGAGACTATTTACGAAAGCAAACCTTTGGAGTTTTCTTTTTCGCCTCTTTTTCAAACTCTCTGAACATGAAAAATATGTAGAGTTACCCCTCCGCCGAACTCATGAAACTTAAATGACACAGGACTTGTCACCATGACAAGACCGAGTTACTCCTTCCTAAGGCTCGTTAAACTTACTAGGATGAATTCATCTGAAGGATGGACTAATACGACAAGCATATGCTCTCCCCTTTAATCTTACGATAAAAATAATGGTGTACTCACTAGAAATAGTGGGGGAAAATGAAAGTGAACACCTCTTGTATTTTTTGTAAGGGCATCATGTCTCTCTTGAACATGACACTTATCTGTTACTTGTGTCAGGTTTAGGTTATCCTCATCTCATCACTTGCCTTCCTGGGTTTTGGGAATCCATTTTGCCTCTCATCTAATTATATTGCATTGTCATCATGACCTTTGATCCTATGATGAGACGAATGCTACCAAACTCCAGAGTCGTGTCGTTGATATGTTCAAGAGAAGTTTCATCTACAATTTTTTACCAGTTATACATTATCTGACCTTTCTGCCACAATCCTGAATAAAACTTACCAACTCTACTACATCTTTTGTTTTTTGTCGATGATGTGGGATACATTATGGCCCTCCTTCGACAAATCACTTCTTGTCAACTTCAACTCATTATTTAGGAAGATAATCTAGAAACTCCCTTCTAGTACCTTGGAGCTTGCATGCCTCAATGACAAGTTCTTTGCATTCGATGATAGGTTTAAATCATTGGTCTTTGATCGAATGATTCTGCTGATGTTCGACTTTAGCTTCATTATTCACAGTCGTGGATTGGTTGTTGTACCTTGAGAACCATTGTCATTGTTCGTGGCTTCTCTTGTGCATGTTAACAGTTTACATCATTGACTGGTAACCAGGTGGTTTTCTATCATGTTCAACTTTGACACATCTATTCACATGGTAGAATTCGTACATTGGTCGGATTGAGACAAAGATGAAGACCCTGGATTTCATCTGATAAATCTAGGTTGTGTGGAGTTATGAGTTATTCATGATTGTACACATGATTCCTTATATATGGATGGATGTGACCATACCATGGGTCCATACATATGATCCTTTCTATTCGGATGGTTGCTTCCATGTCACGGATCCATTCACATGATCCCTTTTATTTGGATGGTTGTGTCCATGTCATTGACTCATGTATTTTTAGATGCATATTCAGAGATGTATCATTAGGTATATTTATATCAGAGATGTCAACTATGTATATTGTATCATGCTTAATATGCAGGTCTCCTAGCAGTGTATTTCTGAGTCCTTCCCTTGACTTGTAAATCATTTCACCCATCAATCTTTGTTCTACCTTCATGCTTTAGGGGGCATATGTTACACAATATTTTGTCACACTTCTCGTCCCATATCCAGAAGTGTCAAAATGACGAAAATTGTCAAAGTGTACTCACCATAAAACACATACAGAAACATCCTTGAAGAATAGAAGAAGAGTTTCCTTGAAAGAATTCTCAAGAAATTTGCTTCAAACCCTAGTTTTCAGGATCACCATGCTTTGCACCACTGTTGGCATGTGCTGATGGCTTGTTGCAGCATGTTGACCTAGCGCTGCCAGCGCAACTTTTGATATGAAAACCCACGCTGAACCTCTTCTAGCAGTCTTTCCTAAAGTGGAGGAGAAGCTTTTCCTGCTAGAATCTTCGAGAACAACGAGTTGGATGTTGTTGGATAGAGATATGGTCGAGCTCTCCCATTTTGAGTCCTTGATCCTATCTTTAGGGATCTTCCCCTTGAGATGTGGACCTTCCTCCCTCTTTTGTGGACCCCTAACTCCCTCTCCCTTCCTATAAATCAAATTCCTTCCATCCCCAAATGGTTGGTCATTGCTTGTCTGCATTCCTATGTAAAATTATGCCCAAATGGGGCCCATCTAACTAAGGAAGGAGTGCTTGAATGGTCTTGGCTTGGACTTGGAAATCCACTACAAAGGAGGTCTCCAACATCAAGGCAATGGTTGTATGCTTCCCTTTTCAATTCATTAATAAATACATGTGGTGTTTACTTTCCATAAGCGTATAAATCTTTATTCATTTAGCATGATTCTCCTTGATCTGCCATGTAGTTTAGGTTTGAATTGTACTATGTATGCTCTTATATATCTTGCTGTCTTTTGATCTCTCTTGCAGGTATTCAAACGAAAGGAATAGCGAGGAGCGAGCCTGGAAGCTAAGGAATCAAGATAATCATCAAAGGTTGAGTGCTTAGCATCAAAGTGAGATAGATTTATCTCTATCACTTTGATTTTTTCAACATAAACTAGGAAAGGCTGCACTAGTCATGTCCGCGGAAGGGATTTATCTTGACAACACCTAAGTGGATTGAAGAAAACGTAGGGACAGTCACCAATGTAGGAGTTCTATGTCTTCTAAGTTTTCTTGGTTCTTTAGAAGTTTTTAGTTCTAGAAATCGTTGGAAATCCATTAACCTTTATATCTTGTTTTGTTGATGAAAAAATGCAGTTGTAATTTCAGGACTCAAATGATGAATGTTTAGAAAAACTGCCTAAAAGTATAATAGAGAAAAGTAGGTGCAGTCACCCTTGTGTGAGTTCCATGGCTTGTGAGCTTATGAGTTTTCTTTTGTTCCTTAGAACTTTATAATTTTGGAACTTCTTAATCAAGGCCTTGACGCTTGACTCTTTGAAAAATCCTTTGAGCTTCAGATATTGTTTCTTTATTAGGAAATCCATTAGTAATTTAAGGAACAATTCAAAGTAAGTATAGTTAAAAAATGTGACCATAACAAGATATAATAATAGTATAGAATTGAAGATAAGGCTTTCTTAACCAAGTGAACGATAAACGAAGGGAAACCCTAGGATGGAAGACCTGGTTCAGCTCACCCGCGGTAGGATTCATGGTGGTTCCGGGGGTTTAATCTCACAGGTCTGACCGCTACCATACTACCTTCACCCGCTGACCGTCAAGGCACTCACTCTCTAGGTCTGTTTACTGGTGGTAGGGCCTAACTCATTGCTTTATCGTTGGAACCCCGTTTTATTTTTGGATTACTCTTCCCTGTTACTCGGCTGGCAGTTTCCGCCATTTCCCGATGGATGCGGAGGACCTCGTGGACTACGAGGAGGACCCAAATCCTAAAGAAGTCATATGGGCATATCAACCCGGCCCTGACACTAGTCCCTGATCTGCCATTATTCAACAACTGATAGATGCACGGTTGGATCCTTTCCACTCGCATTCCACTAGCAAACCGCCTCCCCCTGTTGTCCATATTGAGGACCTCCCTAGGCTGGACTGCCCACCACTTTATCCGGCTACCATCAACTTGCTTGGCACCAGCCTTCAATCCTCCCCCACTTTCGACTCACCCTTGGATCCACCTCTGCCTCTTTCCATGCCCTCGAATGCGCCCTCATCCTCCTGTACCCCGGCTGGACTTTCAAACCCCCCAAATCCTGCACACTCCTTTTCTCATCCTGGGTCCTGCAGTTTAAACCCTAACTCACCAATTCGCTCTGAGTGCTTTAGCTCTCCCATCCCTAATCCTAAATCCACCTAGTCAACTACCCACAGTTCCTCTCAGTCGTGCATAAGCTTACTGAGAGAGCACCCCACAGGCTGTCGCACGAATAAGCTGAAAAAGGGTAGGTGCCTCAAGGTTGTGGATACAGACATCAACCTGACCTTCGGTGAGGAAGTTCCGATGGGAGATGTATATGATACGGAAAGGAAGGTATTAGTTGGGCGTGTGCATGGAAGAAACTATTTGGTTGAGCGCCTACGCTATTGGACTATGGAAATTTGGGGTTCACTGTTAAAAGAACTCCCCATCATCAGGGTTTTGGCTCGTGGCTGGTTTTCCCTCCGTTTTCACAGGAAAGAGTATACGGATTGGATCCTTTCCCGCTACTGGCACATTGAGATGGCTCCAGTGCTGCGCAAGCAATGGGATCCATTGTTTGATCCGAAACGTGAACAATTGGGAGCAGGACCAATCTGGGTTTGATTGCTAGGGTTACCCATGCAATTTTGGATCCCACAGGTTTTCAAGTGCATTGGTGATGCACTTGGGACATACCTTGAACATGATCAGTCCTACGAAAAAACTGGAATCATGACCATGGCCAAGATCCTAGTTCACCTTGATACAAGAGAGGGTTTAGAGGAGAAAATTA
The DNA here is from genome assembly GCA_000404065.3 of Pinus taeda. Classification (NCBI taxonomy): domain Eukaryota; kingdom Viridiplantae; phylum Streptophyta; class Pinopsida; order Pinales; family Pinaceae; genus Pinus; species Pinus taeda. The sequence continues at coordinate 173,111 of APFE030918256.1, forward strand.
CCCTCCACTGGAGGCATTTCTCTCACAGATAGATTTTGGACTACGAAGGAGTGCCCTTCTGCTGCAGAAGATGCCACAAAGTGGGGCATCTGTACAAGGATTGTCCACTACTCTCATCACCGACTTCGGAGACTACTCGAGGGGTCAAACATTACCTGTCAGAAGAGCGGAACATGAACGAACAACTACCTGGACAAGCCCGTCCAAAGGATGTTGAAGGTGTGATGACTCAGCAGACCAAATTTCCAAGGAAGTCTCCTCCATCTCCACCTCAGACGTGCTCCAAGTCTGCCATGGGAACAACTCCTTCTCCGGGTAATGACTCTGTTCCTGTATCCTCTGCTTTTCTTTCAAATAATTTTCCTACATCTCTGCATATACCTTCACCTCCCCCTGCCTCTTCTCCGCGCTCTCTCCCCACCATAAACTGTGACATCGTCAATCACCCCCCCACTTTCTCCACAACACCTCCATCTTTCCAGGGGACTAATCCCCCTACCCTCCCTTCCTCTCCTCCCTCTGCTTCGGGGTCCCATACCTACAACCTCCATTCCAGACCTCAACACCATACACCCCTCCTTGGTTTGGGTATACCTCCCCTATTCACTGAATCCAAACCCTCCAGAGAGCAACCATCTAAGATTGCAAAATCCATAAGATCTACGGTGGCTGATGTAGCTCAAGGTTTCCAATCCACTATTGAAAGGGCACTTAGAGCATCCGAACCCTCTGTATCTGTTCCCCCATGATCTGGCTTTCCTTCAACTGTAGGGGACTAGCCAACCCCAAAAAAAGATTGGCTCTCAAGCATCTCGTGAATAACTCCAACTATGAAATTCTCCTCTTCAGGAAACCCTTGGGTCTACAGAATTAATAACCTGAATGCTTCTCTCCCTCCTCCCAGGCTGGTGTTTCCAAGGTTTGGATGTTGTGGGTAGATCAGGGGGTCTTGCCATTGGTATCAACCCCAAATTGATTAAAGTTATTTCCCCCTGGGGTGGGAAGGGTTTCTTAGGCATGGATGTTTTTGCGAGAGGCTTGGGGATTCATATTCGAGTCAGAAACATTTATGCTCCCAATAAAAAAAACTCGATTTATGGCACTCTTTCCTAGACAATCCTCTTATTACGAGCTCCACCATCATAGGAGGTGATTTAAACTTTTCTCTTGGGAATGAGGAATCCTAGGGTCATCTCTCTCAGATTGACCCTATAGCAGATCAGATGGGCTTTCTCCTGGAGAACCATGGACTCATTGATGTGCCCATGAACAAGAAATTGCCTACGTGGCACAATAGGAGAACCGGTGATGCAACCCTAGGAAGGAGATTGGATAGATTTCTCATTCATGAAGATCTCCTCCAAACCCTCACCCTATACAGGAAATGGGTAGGATTGGGAGGAATGTCAGACCATTCACCCATATTTCTTCAAGTCTCGGGCCCTTCCATGAAGCCTCAAGCTCCTTTCAAATTCAACTCTAGTTTCTTAAAAGACCCGAACTATATCAAACTAGTCTCGGATTTTTGGAATGCTCAACCCCCTCTCAAGGAGCAGAGAAAGGTTGTTGATTTCTGTGGGCACCTAAAAAAGCTCAGAAAACTTACAATGGACTGGTCAAAAAGGAAAAAAGAGAGGGATGAGCAGACCCTGAAGCATTTAGAAGAACAGATTGTCTCCCTAACTAATGAAAAGGGGCATGGATTCCTCTCAAGCGATACAAAACTTCATCTTGTTAATTTGGAAACTCAGAAAGCAAAGATCTTATTGGAAAAAGAAGAACTATGGAGGCTTACAAGCAGAGCTATTTGGCTTCAAGCTGGTGATGGAAACACAAAAAATTTTCATAACTTCGCCAATGGTAGGAAAGCAACTAACACCATCTGGCAGTTGCCCATGGAACAAGAAGGTTGGGCTTCCACCCACCCCTAATTAGCAAGGTTGGGTATAACACACTTCAAAAATCTGTTCAAACCCCCCTTTGCTACCAGTCTCCCTGATATCATTAATCTGGTAGGGCCATTTCCCTATATTTGTGGATCCAGATGGCACAAAAGTTCTTTTAAAACCTGTCTCTGGGGGAGCTAAAGGGCACCCTTAAATGCTTTAAGAGAGACAAAAGCCTAGGCCTGGATGGATGGCCTGTTGAATTTTACACTGCATATCTAGATATTTTGGGGTAGGATCTACTTGCGTTCATTGAAGAAAGTAGGATCTTGGGCCGTATATATGCCCCTCTAAACTTCACTTATTTAGCTCTGATCCCTAAATCTGACTCCCCCACTTATTTCAATGACTTCCGACCTATTTCTCTTTGCAATTGTCTCTATAAAATCATAGCCAAAATCATCGCCAATCGCATCAAGCCCATCTTATCTGATCACATATCCTTGGAGCAATTTGCATTTCTTCATCACAAACATATCCAGGAAGCTATTGGCTCAGCTCAGGAATCCCTTCATTCAATTAAACTCAAAAAGCTCAAATGACTAACTCTTAAAATAGATTTATCAAATGCTTTTGACAAAGTGAGCTGGTTATACCTCAGAATGATCCTCACACATTTAGGCTTTCCCCTGGCTTTCACAAATTGGATCATGGGATGTATCTCTTCAGTATCTTTTGCAATTCTCATCAATGGGTCCGCCACTCCTCCTTTCAAGCTGATAGGGGCATGAGACAGGGATGCCCTCTATCCCCTTTACTCTTTCTTCTGGTCATGGAAGGACTGAGTAGATTGATTGATTCTGAAAAGAGACTAGGGAGGCTTAGGGGATTAAAGATCATTAATCATTTCAATCTGACTCATCTCCTCTTAGTGGACGACATTCTCATTTTCCTAAGTGGTGGTGTTCAGGATACCATAACCATGAATGAGGATCTAAATCTTTTCAGCAATGCCACTGGGATGGAAATCAATAGGGGAAAGTCTACCATCTCTTTCTCGAAATGCACCCAGCAGGAAATACAACTCTCACTTCAAAAATTTCCCTTTCAAGTTAATGATTTAAAGGATGGACTGAAGTATCTAGGCTTTAGACTCAAGCCTGATGGATACAAAATAAAATACTGGAACTAGCTTATCACCAAGGTGGAAAAAAGAATCAATATATGGTGTCACCAGTTTCTATCAAGGGCAGGAAGATTGATTCTTATCAAATCAGTATCGGAAGCCACTCCAGTCTTTTGGATGTCTTTGGCCTCGATCCCAAGGGGGATTCTACACAGAATACAACAAGCTTGCAGTCAATTCCTTTGGAAGGGAAGAAAGGACAGGAATCCCTTTGCCTGGGTTAAGCGGAACAAAATCGCCACTCCCAAAAATGGGGAGGATGGGGACTAAAGCAACTCCCTGCCTTTGCACAAGCGTTGGCAGAAAAATAGGGGTGGTTGTTACTAAAGCACAAAAGCCTCTGGTCAGAGGTGATTACCCATAAATACATTTGGCCCATATCTATCATGGATTGGATAAGACGACCCTCCTGGAGCAGGAAAGGCATCTCTGTCATATGGAGGGCCATCCTAAATACTATGCCCATTATAAAGGATGGACTCATATGGAAAATAGGAAATGGAGCTTCAGTTCGTATAGGGATAGATCCTTCGACCATAATTGGGAACTCATATCAACTCCCACCAGAGCTAATCAATTTTTTAAATAACAGAGGCATCAAATATATTGAACAACTTGGTGACCAACAAACCTCTACTTTTCTTTCTCAAGCCTGGCACTCTGGGGAGAACTGAAACATACCCATTGAATGGGATAGGACATGGCAAAATTTTCTTCAAGCCCTTATAGAATCTCATGTCAGACTAAATAATGAAGATGATGAACTTATTTGGGGGCACTAAAAAAAGGACCAATACTCCTCTAAACAGGGCTATGACATCATTGTAGCTAATTCAAAATCGAAAAGCATGAAAAGTTGGTGGAAGTTCCTTTGGAAATTGAAAGCCCCCCTGCGCACAAGACTATTGATGTGGAGCATTCTTGAAAACAAAATACCCACTGGAACATATCTTAGAAAGAGGGCCTTCATTGGTCCTACCTAGTGTTTACTCTGCCATCAGGGGGAGGAAACGACACAACACCTCTTCCTCACTTGTCCCATTACAAAATCAATATGGGCACAAGTACTTACAACTCTAAATATGAACAAGAGCTGGCAAGGAGTTGATTTACCAACCGCATGGGACACTTGGTGGGGAGAAGCATCCGAACCAAAGACAAGAAATTTGCCCCCCCTGGTCTCTTGGCATATCTGGCTGAGGTCCAATCTCATAATATTCCAAGACAAGCCGGTAATCTGGAATCTGGTCCCACTAAAAATTTGCTCGGCTTATGAGGAATTACCAGCAGAAGAAAATATCAACAGACCCAGGATTATATCTCAGGAGAAGATTGACAAGTCAATACCTTGGGCCTTGTTAGCTCTGCTATGTGCTTCAGTGTTTGGAGGACCAAATTTCAAATTTGGCCGTGTGTTCTTGCAAACAGAGAGCCCTGCAGCAATTTGTTTTCTCCTTCACCTTCATTTTCCTTATTCTCCCTTAACCCCTTCAACTCTGTTTTTCTCCCTAAACCCTGTGTAAGCCCCTCTTCCATCTAGCCCCTCAACACTAAGGCTTTACCCATATAACCGCGCCTATACGACAATCCAACACTTTCCTGTCACATAAAACAGGTGCGTTTTTCCGGCCGTCCGATCGCCCATCTCCCGATCCAACGGTAATCGCTTGTCCCGCTGCCTAAACCTGCACGCACATTAACCCGCAGGGAAAGCGGTTTGCCGCCCGTCACATCTGCCACGTGTCGCCCTCCTATTGTGATCACGCGGGTTTGTATGTTTGCCACCCACCTCCCATAGGCGATGCGAGGAAAACCACTTACTACTGTCCTGCCTGTTCCCACTCGTTAACCCCCTCGTACTCCCGACCCACGATCACCATTGGATCTGCCCATAGGAGATCCAACGACCCTCGTCTATCCTGCTCTCACGTCTCCCGATAGCCACTGCTAATCAATCTCTGCCATCTATCTTCCCGATCCATCGATTGATATCTATTATCCACCCGCTCGTACACCCGCCATGAAGCCTTCGCCACCTTTGACTGAGCCGTGTTTCCAAAGGACAATGGCGGCCATCTACCAGTACCCGGCGCAGTTATTCTTCAACAACTGCATTCAAGAACATTATGGCCGAAGAACAAGAAGGACGTTCCTCGAGCAGATCACAACATTTATCAGCTATGGATCATTCTTTCATAGGACATTCATCTGATCAAGAAGGACAACAAAATATTAGAGAAGATCAAGTTCATTCATTGAAGCAACAAATTGCAGCAGGGACCCATATCAGATAATTAATGTGGTTGGTGGTCAATTATGACCCCTCCACGCATAGAACAACAACACATTTTTGTAAACAAACTCTATATATACCCAAAAACACAATGTAATGAGGGTTGATGGTTTTGGTTTTGATGCAAGGTTCAACTTCTGGAGACTGTAACCACTGTGATACTTGCAGTGCCTGGTCTCCATTTTCAGCTAATACAAGCTTCTTTTGCCGTTAATGGCTCACTTTCCACTTCTTCTTTGTTCTAGGCTATGCCTGTTATGCATTTATTCATGTGCTCTTTATATTTAGCATTAGAGGGGTTGTCATCCCACCTCTGTGTTAGAATCTTGTATGTATTATTTAATGTGTTATGCAGGTTTCTTTTTACCTAGTGCTAGAGAGCTGTCATCCTGTCTGTGCATTAGAAAATAGATTTGCAAATCTCTTTACTGGTTGTAGCCGGCCATCACATGGTATTGTGCATCTGCTGGTGTGGTCAGTATTCTCCATGTTCACCTATTCCTTAAACTGTGAGTAATTGGTGGTCTAAAGCCTTGTAGTCTGGGGGTGTTCACCCATGTCTGGAGTTAAGCATAGTAGAATTGGTTATCTGGCTTGAATATGCATTAGACCTTCCATTCATCCATTTCCAACATTTTTTTGAGTTTGTAATGTTCCCGAGCATCTCTGAGATACAACCTAGGAGAGTTTCTTGGGGTGATAACATTAATTGGTGCCGTTGCTGGGGAGAGGAGATTGAAGCTCAGCTTCCCTGGGAGACGACACAGTTCCAGATTTTGATGATAGACAAAGTCTGGGCACATTTCTGGTTGTAATCATCTATCTGGCGACTCCACTAGAGGAAGACCAACCTTTGGCGACTCCACGTTCCAGTTCTGGCTCAGTTTGTAAGACATACTCGAAGAAATCCTCAGAAATCACCAGTTGACCCAGTGCCTGACCCTGAGAAAATTGTCAAATCGAAGAGAACTTCACAGAAAGGAGCATCAGGATCAGGGAAGCCTAAGAAATCTTATGCATCTCTGCAAGAGGAGGCTATAGTTGAGAATGTACCATTTGAAGATATAGAGCCCATTGTTGCTAATGAGAAAATTTCTTCAGAGATTCACACAGCTCCTTGTCCATTCAGTTCCCCTTTGGATCTCAGTCCAAATATTGCATCCCATACAGTCCATCATATTCCCTTGTCTCTGTCATCCATTTCATTGTTTTCCACTATTCAGTTTTCCAGTAGCCCTCCACATACTCCCGTTATGGCAGGTCAACAAGCACCTACGAAGATGGAAAGAATTATAGCTGCTAGGTATGGGCCCTTAGTTTTGTCTGTTCCTTTGAATTCCATGCCTACAGGAGAGTATTAGAAATACATGCCTAAGTTTACTGGTACAGATGGGGTAACTACTAAAGAGCACCTTGAAGCTTTTTATAGTTATGCTGATAACTTAGATATTAGTGAAAATGATGTGTGGATGAGAGTTTTTGTCCAAAGCCTTGATGGAGAAACCATAAAATGCTTCAGAGAATTGACCCCTAGATATGTTGCTGATATTGAAGCCTTAGATGATGCATTTTTGAAGCATTGGGGAGATAAAAAGGACTTGTTGTATTACGATACTAAGTTTGGTAACTTGAAGAGAGAAAATGGGGAATCATTGCCTGATTTTAACAAAAGATTCAATCGTATGTACAATAAGATACCAGTTGAGGTAAAGCCAACTCCCACCTCAGCCAAACTCACTTATGCCAATGCTTTTGACTCTGATTTTTGCTTATTGTTGAGAGAAAGAAGATGTGCTACTCTAGTTGATATGCAAGATGCAGCCCTAGAAGTAGAATCCAATATTATGGCTGCAGAAAAACTCAAAAGTCATGCTAACAGAAGAAGGCAGAGAGGTGAGGCTTCTTCTTCCTCTGCCTCATCTTCAGAGCCTAAATTAGATAAAATGACTAGAATGATAGATTCATTGGCCGCTGAAATATCTAAGCTGAAGATTGAGAAAAACTCAGGAAAAGAAAGAAATCAAGGCACATTTGCTCCAAGAAACCCGAATCCATTCAGAAGAGAAAATGAACAGTTGCAAATTATTCAGAGGGGTAAAGAATCAAATGAAGAACAGAAAGTTAAAGCTCCTTTTCAAAATGTAGTCATGGAGGAGGAACAAGTTGAAGATGAGGATAAAATTCATTGCATGGAAGATAAAGGCAGCGTTGCCTTTTTGACATTGGCTGCTTATGAAGAAGCTTTGCTGCAGGATCAAGACGGTCAAAGGTGGGACGGAGAGGCTGTTCTGCAGTATGGTGAACAACAAAGATATAATCTGAGGTCTAATGCAAATATTGTTAAGGAGAACCCTGCCCAAAGAGCTAATGTTCAAACAGAGTCACAGAATTCCAGACAGAAAAGACCAGCAGCTGATCCTGTCATCCTCAAAGCACCAGTTCAAGAGGTAAGAGGTCTTGAAAATTTCCCTTCCCCTTTCAGTTTTGAAGCAGAAGTCCAGAAGTTAAAAATATATGTGCCTCTGTTAGAACTTGTGAAGAGTGAAGTGTTTAGAAATCCTATCCTTGAAGCTCTTGAATTGAAAGCCACACAAACCTCCACTGACTCTGTCAATTTGCAAGATGATAGACCTGCAGTTGTTCTTAACCCAATGACCGAACCTACTGATGATAATTCTCCATCATTTTATGTCTCCTTGATTATTCACAATAAAATCCTTCACAACTGCCTGCTAGACACAGGAGCCAACCACAATCTGATGCCTAAAACATTCATGGAAGAGTTAGGCCTTGATATCACTAGACCATACCATGATTTATTCTCTTTTGATTCAAGGAAAGTAAAATGTTTGGGATTGATAAAATATTTAGCTATTACCCTAACTCAGCTGCCCATGAGAGCATGGTGATGGACATTGTGGTAGCAGATATCCCTTCTAAGTTTGGCATGCTGCTGTCTAGAGGATGGATTAAGAGACTAGGTGGGACATTACAGAATGATCTATCTTATGCCACTGTCCCAGTCTTTAGAGGAGAAAGAAAGAGATTGTACAGAGAAGCACAACTGGCATACATCATCAGTGATGAGAAGAATCCTTCCAATCATCCTATTTATGCTGTGGACACTAATTTTGGAGCATGTATTCTCCAAATAGAAGAATCCCAGAAGGCCTCAGTGCAGCTTAGGAAACAAACAGTTCAGGTCGAGGAAGAGCAAGGAAGTCAGGGTTGGGAGATGTTATTTGATGGAGCTTGTTCCAAGGAGACCACAGGAGCAGGGGTGGTGCTGATATCTCCAAGACAAGAAAGCACACAACTATCTTTTATGTTGGCTTTTCAAGTCACAAACAATATAGCAGAGTATGAAGCTATGATATTGGGATTGAACGTAGGTAAAGACAAAGGGGTCAGAAACATAAAAGTATTTGGAGATGCTGATCTGATTATTCAACAAGTAAACAAAACATTTCAAGCAAAGCACCTGAGGTTGAAAGCATACAGAGATGAGGTATGGAGACTCAAAAATTATTTTGATAGTTTTTGTATCTCATACATCCCTAGAGCCAAAAATCAGCTTGTTGATTCCCTTGCTGTGTCTACTAGCATGTTTATCCCTCCCATGCCTCCCAGACTAGTTTATGAAGTCCAAATGAAATATAGGCCATCCTTGCCTGACAATGTCCAGCATTGGAAAGTTTTTGAAGATGATGATGAAGTGAATAGGTTCTTGCAAGTTATTGGTGAATTTTCTGAAATGCAAATTGACCAAGAAAATGAAGCCTTGTAGGAAAGCCCAAAATCCCAGCTTAAAAATAAAATTGGCAAAGATAGCATTGTCCAACTGCCCATCAATCATATACCTAAGGGTCTAATTCCTTTAGAAAGACTTTTTGACCAGAATGATGTGCCTTACAAGGCTACCCAAAAAGAAGACCAATCTGCAGTATGTAAGCATGATATAGGGAGTCCAGGTCAGCCAAGATATATAAATCTGTCCATGCATCTATCTGCTGACCAATGTGCTGAGTACTGTAATTTAATGAAGCAATTTGATGATGTCTTTGCCTAAGAATATAGTGACCTGAAAACTTATGACAAGAATATTATCCAGCATAAAATCCCCTTAGAGAAATACACCATCCCTTTCAAGCAGAAGCTGAGACCAATAAATCCTATGCTCCTCCCTCTAATTGAGAAAGAAATAAAAAAGTTGTTGGCTGCCAAGATCATAGTCCCTCTCAAATATTCAAAATGGGTAGCCAACTTGGTAGTGGTGAGGAAGAAAAATGGAGAAAGACAACTAATTGATTTCAGAAATTTAAACAAATCCTCCAAGAAAGACAACTATCCCCTACCCAAGATGGAGCATTTGCTACAAAAAGTCTCAGGAGCCAAAGTGATGTCTTTCATAGATGGATTTTTAGGCTTTAATCAGGTTGTTGTACATCCAGATGACCAAGAGAAAACTGCATTCACCACTCCTTGGGGCACTTTATGTATGCCAAAATGCCTTTTGGGTTGATGAATGCTGGAGCCACCTTTCAGAGAGCTATGGATATAGCTTTTGTGGGAGAGAAGGACAAATTTGTCCTTATCTACCTTGATGACATAACAGTATACTCCAGCAGCCATCAGGACCATTTGCAGCATTTGAAGAAAGTATTCCTGAAGTGCAAAAGGTTTGGGATTTCAGTAAATCCCAAAAAATCACAATTTGCTTTAGAGGAAGGCAAGTTGTTAGGACATGTTGTTTCTGCTGCAGGTGTCCGAATTGACCCAGAAAGAGTCAAAGCAATACAGACCTTATCTGTCCCGAGATCAAAGAAGGATATCCAGTCATTTCTGGGCAAGATTAACTTTGTAAGGAGGTTTATACCAAATTTTGCAAAATTAGTAAAGCACATTACCTCCATGTTGAAGAAGGGGTCAGAGATCAGATGGACTGATTCAGCAAGAAAATCATTTGACTCCATTAAAAAAGCTATTATGGAGGCTCCTACTTTAATCAACCCAGATTACAGCAAGGAGTTTCATATATTTTATTTTTCCTCTATTGACACCCTTGCAGCCGTGTTATTGCAAGCAGATGAAGAAGGCTCAGAGCATCTAGTAGCATTTTTCAACAAAACATTGAGGGATGCTGAGCTGAGGTATAATATCATTGAGAAACAGGCATATGAACTAATCAAATATTTGAAAGCTTTCAGAGTTTATATTCTGCACTCTAAGATAATTGCGTATGTACCCACTGCTGCAATAAAAGATGTCCTAACACAACCTGATGCTGATGGAATAAGGGCTAAATGGATTGCAAAGTTGATTTAATTTAATATAGAACTGAAGCCCACCAAACTTGTCAGAGGTCAGGGCCTTGCCAGATTATTAGCTGAAGAAAATTGCATATCATTGGACATAGATTTCATAAGCATAGGCGCAGAAAATGGTCAAACAGAAGAAGAGGAAGCAGCTGAACCGGACAGAAAGCAGTCAATGGTAGAAAATCTAGCTTCTTGTGACTGGTATTCTGAAATAGTTAAATTTTTTATGAAGCTAGATATCCCTCCCAGCTTTACTCAAAGTCAAGCCATAACTATTAAGCTTAGGGCAGCTAAATATTGCATTAATGAAAATCTACTCTATTGGAGGGACCCATCTGGAATGCTTTTGAGGTTTCTGGACAAAGAACAATCAATGGAGGTTATGCAACAGTTTCATTCCAGCATGTGTGGAGGACACCATTCTTGGAAAACTACAGCCCATAAGATCCTTAGAGCTGGGTACTGTTGGCCCACTTTATTTTCTGACAGGTGCCAAAGATTTGAAGGGAAACGATAGTTGAAGTCCCTGCCCTTAAAAATGATACATGCAAAAGGACCTTTTCAACAATGGGGCCTGGATTTCATTGGAGAAATCAATCCACACTCCAGTGGCCAACACAGATGGATATTAGTAGCCACTGATTACTTCACTAAGTGGATTGAAGCAATCCCTACCAGAAAGGCTAATCATAATGTGGTCATGAAGTTTTTGACAGAAAATATCTTCACCAAATTTGGATGTCCACATAAATTAATCACAGACAATGCAGCAGCCTTCAGGGCAAAGGAATTGGTGAACATGTGAAATTCGATGGGCATTAAACTGGTTCATTCCACTTCCTACTACCCTCAAGGTAATGGACAGTAGAATCCTCTAACAAAAGCCTGATAAGGATAATTAAAAAGCTGTTGGAGGATAATAAAAAGAATAGGGATTCTAAGCTCAAATATGCACTTCGGGCTGGAAGAGTGACCATTAAGAGATCCACAGGGAATTCTCCATTCAAGCTAGTGTATGGCACAAAGGAATTATTTCCAATTCAGCTTGCCCTCCCTATGACAAAGTTCCTGCAACAAGAATAGAGTGATGAAGAAGACATGGCTAAAAGGATCACTGATTCAGCAGAGGTACACCAAATCAGAGAACAGCTGGTTGAAAGGGCTGCAACACATCAAAAAAAATCAAGGAAGCTTTTGACAAAAGGACAAAAGCAGATAATTTTCAAGTTGGAGACTTGGTCCTGAAATGGGATGCACTGAAAGAAAAGAAAGGCAATCTGGAAGTTTGATGCTTTCTGGATAGGGCATTTTATCATTTCTCAAATCCAAGGGAACAATACCTTCATACTGCAAAGTATGGGGGAAGAGGCAGTTTTTGATGGCCCAGTCAATGGCCGTTTTCTAAAAATTTATGTGGTTTAAGGTCTTTTGGCCTTAAAGTTGTAAGTATTTTGTTTTTATCAGTTTAGTATAAGCAAATTAGACTCCATGCCCAATGGAATGCTAGGAATTTTGCTAATTGGTTTTCATTGGAAATGCATTGATCTGCAGGTTCTTGAGATCTCACAGGGAGGATCTCATCCCCAGAAGAGCCAGTGTTAGCTTTGCTATGTGCTTCAGTGTTTGGAAGACCAAATTTAAAATTTGGTCGTGTGTTCTTGCAAACAGAGAGCCCCGCAGCAATTTGTTTTCTCCTTCCCCTTCATTTTCCTTATTCTCCCTTAACCCCTTCAGCTCTGTTTTTCTCCCTAAACCCTATGTAAGCCCCTCTTCCGTCTAGCCCCTCAGCGCTAACGCTTTACCCATATAACTGCGCCTATACGACAATCCGGTGCTTTCCCATCACATCAGTCACATAAAACAAGTGCGTTTTTCTGACCATCTGGTTGCCCATCTCCTGATCCAACGATAATCGCTTGTCCCACTGCCTAAACCTGCATGCGCATTAACCCAGGGGAAAGTGGTTTGCCGCCCATCACATCCGCCATGTGTCGCCCTCCTATTGTGATCGCGCGAGTTTGTACGTTTGCCACCCACCTCCCGTAGGCAGTGCAGAGAAAACCACTTAATACAGTCCCGCCCGTTCCCACTCGTTAACCCCCTCGTACTCCTAACCCACGATCACCGTTGGATCTGCCCATAGGATATCGTACGGCCCTCATCTATCCTGCTCTCACGTCTTCCGATAGCCACTGCTAATCAATCTTTGCCGTCTATCTTCCCGATCCAACGATTGATATCTATTATCCACCCGCTCGTACACCCGCCATGAAGTCTTCGCCACCTTTGACTGAGCCGTGTTTCCAAAGGACAATGGTGGCCATCTACCAGTACCCAGCATAGTTATTCTTCAACAACTGCATTCAAGAACATTATGGCCGAAGAACAAGAAGGACATTCCTCGAGCAGATCACAACATTTATCAGTTATGGATCATTCTTTCATAGGACATTCATCTGATCAAGAAGGACAACAAAATATCAAAGAAGATCAAGTTCATTCATTGAAGCAGCAAATCATAGCAGAGACCCATATCAGAGAATTAATGTGGTTGGTGGTCAATTATAACCCCTCCACGCATAGAAAAACAACATATTTTTGTAAACAAACTCTATATATACCCAAAAACACAATGTAATGAGGGTTGATGGTTTTGGTTTTGATGCAAGGTTCAACTTTTGGAGACTGTAACCACTGTGATACTTGCAGCATCTCGTCTCCATTTTCAGCTAATACAAGCTTCTTTTGCCGTTAATGGCTCACTTTCCACTTCTTCTTTGTTCTAGGTTGTGCCTGTTATGCATTTATTCATGTGCTCTTGATATTTATCATTAGAGGGGTTGTCATCCCACCTTTGTGTTAGAATCTTGTATGTATTATTGAATGTGTTATGCAGGTTTCTTTTTACCTAGTGCCAGAGAGCTGTCATCATGTCTGTGCATTAGGAAATAGATTTGCAGATCTCTTTACTGGTTGCAGCTGACCATCACATGGTCTTGTGCATCTGCTGGTGTGGTCAGTATTCTCCATGTTCACCTATTCTTTAAACTGTGAGTAATTGGTGGTCTAAAGCCTTATAGTCTGGGGGTGTTCACCCATGTCTGGAGTTAAGCATAGTAGAAGTGGTTATCTGGCTTGAATATGCATCAGACCTTCCATTCATCCATTTCCAACATTTTGTTGAGTTTGTAATGTTCATGAGCATCTTTGAGATACAACCTAGGAGAGTTTCTTGGGGTATAACAGGCCTACTTTGATGGGGCTTCTCAAGCACAAGGCGTGGGGTTGGCATCCTATTCCATCTCACCGAATCACATTTTTTCTAGATTAGTATGGGTTTAGGCCAAGGAACAAATAATCATGCTGAATTGATATCTCTCCAACACCTGATATATTTTGCTATTCTTCAACAGTGCAGAAATTTACAAATCTATGGAGACTCAAAGAATGTGATTCACTGGTTTAACAACACTGCCACTTGCAATGCTTATACACTGAGATCTATTATGGATGATTTTTTTTTAAAACATATTTTGATCATATTTCTTGCTCTCACATGTACAGGGAGCGAAATGAAAGTGCAAACAAGCTTTTGAAAGAAGCGACGAATCGTCCTCTAGGAGAATGGCTGATTATTGAACACACACCAGCAAGAACCTATCGGTACTTCCACAGGCCATACATAGACAAGGATCTTTAGAGGGGGGACAACCCTAATTTTACAAAAAAAATTGTTTATATATTTTGTTCATTATACAGGTTGCTCAAATGATGAAAATAATAGTTTATGCACAACAGTCATCACCTTTATGTGACATTTTGATTTCTTTTGGGTTTGAACAATAGCACAGTACACCCCTCGGGGTCTTATTGTAATTATTTCCGAACTATGACAGTGGACTTCGGTCACAGTATGGCATATTCTCATGGGCATTTACAACAAGTAATTTCACCTATAATGAAATTATGATTTTTCTTCTCGAGAAAAAAAAGAATAGTATAGAATTTTATATCATCTCTATATTTTGATATGTAAATTCATTTGTCTATGGTCTTATTCATTTTATGCTTGGTATATGTGCTCTCTCCCATTACATTACTTTTGGAGTGACCAAATTGTATAGCTTGTTGTACCCTGCTATTGCTTTCACTCTCTGAATTGATGCATATGTCGGTTATTTTTTAACACAAATTCGAGACTTGTTTAACTTTAATGTATCTCTTCTAATGCTTTTTTTACGATTTTGTCTTTTCCAAATGTGAGGCAATTAGTACTTTGACATTTCTATTGGAAGCAATGAATATAATGGATCTTCTCTTTGGCATTTGGTGCATATATGTTTCTCTAATGGCAATGTCCTGCATAGGGTAGGAAATGAATATGCATTTGTCTGGTTTGTGTTATTCTTATTTGGAAAAGTGTGATAATATTAATACCCTGGAAAAGATATGGTACATTTTGCTGACTATATAATATTATTGTATGTGTCACCAATGTTTTCTAAATTTAATTAATACACTTGCAGGGTAGTGATAGTGCCCTGGATGATTGCATGCATCATCTATTATGTTCATGCTATACTCTCTATTAGGTTTGTGCAAACCTAGGATTTTAGATTTGCCTATTATAGCTTTTGAATTTTTTAATGGTTATGGGTTTAATGTGCACATGGAACAAGGACCTTGGAAATAAATAATGTACAATATGGTACATGGCATCATAGAGGTGATACCATATTGGTAGGAAGTTATAGAGAGTCTAACAAGTCTCCCATAGAACTTCAACAACCTGCAACCTTGACAATCTGACCTAATGCATGTAGCATGGATAAGGATGACCATGCATAGAATAGAAGATCAGATCAATCAGATCCTTTAGCTCCATCAAAACATGATTCTTTCTTGTAGATTTGTCTAATTTGAAGAGTTTGATTTGTATTTTTTTATGGGAGCTGTTTGCATAAACCAGCAACATCTTCCCAACAATTTATCTTGTAAAATTTGTATTTTCTACTGTTGTAGTAGCATATAGTTGAATCACGTTCTATTATAACAAACTGCATTAGAGCCATCTCTTTTAACATTGATTGGGGGTGATTGATGCAGTGCCTAAAGCATGTGCCTTATCTAGTGAATTCCAAGAATAGGTTTTTTGCAAGGCCAATGTTTGAACTTGATTAAACCATATCAAATGAAATATTGATCTAGGTTGATGCCTTTTATGGGAAAAATGTGCCCTGGATTTATTCACAGGTTGCACTTGCATGCATACCCAATTGCCCATTAAGGTCAAAGGACTAACAGTGAAACAATTTATAATCTTCCTTTACATTTCATCTTCTTCTTCTTTTTCCTAGAAATAAAAAAACTTCTTTTACCATCACAAGTTATCACATACTCTAATTTGGTGTCTCTTTTAAGATGTGACCTTGAAAATAAATTAAAATATTTTTTCAAATGTTGAAAAAAGTAAATTGTTATTTATTTGAAATACTTGTGATTGTATTGCATACAATATTCAGTCTTATGCATTCAATATCTTGGTATATCCATGTGTACTTTAAAAGGCTATTTGGGGGTTTGTGAGCATAAAAATTCTACTAGTGCTCGAGGAAGCAGTGAGAAAACAATTATTGGGTAAAATTAAACAAAAGCATTATTCAACAAGGTTTACCATCCAATTTTGATCATCAATGTTGATCAAGGGTTGGAGGCCCATCACATCTTTGTGTGTCTTATAAGGTCTTGACAATGGCCCTTGCCTTAGGGTTGAGCATATTCTTCTCATAGGGCAAAGCAATAGGGTTCACTACATGTACAACTTGAGTGGGCCTAATGGTTAAGAATATGTGTTTCCTTTTAATAGCTTATAGGTTCAAATTGAGAGAAGGGTAGAGTATATATGCCTATATAGAATTTAGTCGTTAAATCATTGTGAGGAGAGGGTTCCTTGTCATGGAAACTAGACAATCTCATATAACAATTTGGAATTAGCTTAGCCATGGCCTTAAAATTAGATTATTATTATTATTACAATTCTTATTATTGAGAATGGATTGGGCATGAAATGGGATAGCTTTCTAGACCTTTACACCAGGTTGATTGAAATTTATTTTAAAAAAGGCTTATGACAGAATGTGGTTATATTTTATTTGATTAATGACCAAGGGCTTGTAATTTGACTCATTTTTCTTCACAGATATTTTGACATTGTTCATGAAGCACAAATAATTGTATCTTTCCATCTATTGATGCAAATTTGAAGTTGTCAGCTTCTTAAAATCTATCATAGAAGGTTCTCCATTAGGACGCACACTATATCAATATTCAAAGCACTAGAATATCTATTTGTGCAAAGAATTGATGTGTCATTTAATGATTTCCTCTTCTCAAGCCAAATCAAGGATAACTCTTACTAGGCCATTTCATAAACAACTTATTCCCCTTTATCTTGATGATAAATAATGCATAGACAATAGAGACAATTTGCTCGATTTTTCTTTGAAGGCTTTAGTGTAAAGTGTTAAAGAGAGGCTAACATTATTTCTTAACAAAGGATGTACATGGATTCCAATTGACACATTATTCAAGTTTTTTTTTTTTACATCTCTTTGTTGTTTAGGATTTGTCGAAGGAGTTATGTGTTATCATGATTGACAAAATAGAAATAAAAGTTGAGAAGTTGATTACATCCAATATTCTTTGAGATTTGTACCAAAACTTTAATGATCAATCATTTTTATTATTCTTCTTGTTCAATTCCATCTTGAGTTTCCTATCAGATGTTGGAGGGATCTTTGAGGTCATTTCTTTGTGTTGGTTTTGAATTGAAAAAGGATTTCATAGAATCGACTTGAATTTATGTTCTACCTCAAGAGCTCCGGATGTTATGGGTGTTCTCAACACTTATATTTAAGACAAGTTCTTTTTGTTGAGTGGATAATTAGAGCTTAGGAGGACTAGATTGCTTGAAAGATGGATGTATAGGCATTATGTTCCTTAGGAAACCACCATAACAAAATAAAATATTGGTTTGGTTCAAGTCTTTGTTGAGAAATCCAAGAACACAATGATGTCTTTGTTGAGGTTGGAGGGGGCTGATTTTCGTTTTGGCTTCTTTATGTAAATATGATATATCAACACATGTGAAACATGTTATGAAACTAAAATATGGCATCAAAGATCAGTACACCATTGTTTACATGGCTAAAACATTTAAAGAGGAAAACAATGTACAACCTTAGCAAACATGATCACTTGAGGTAACTGATTAATGCAAAAAAAATTACATGAATATTTTTCATAATCAATCATCAAAAATAGATACTTCATTAAAAATGATATCATCAACATAAACAACAATAATTAGCAGTTTATCATTTTCAATCTTTGTGTATAAATTTCTATCTATAGAATCTTTTGTGAAACCTTGTTGTTGTAGATATTTGTCAAGGCGGTAATGCCAAGCCCTTGGAGCCTATTTCAGACCATAGAGAACCTTTTTGAGCATGCATAAGAGTTTTTCATCATTTCCAAGAATGAATCCTTCTGGTTGTTCAATATAAAATTCTTCTTCTAAATCTCCATTAAGAAAAGTTGATTTTATATCCATTTGATATACTTTGAATTTTCGAAAACTAGAGAGAGCAAGAAACATCCTTATGGTTTCAAGTCTGGAAACAGGTGCAAAAGTTTCTTCAAAATATATACCTTCTTGTTGAGCACACCCTTTACAAACAAGTCTTTCCTTGTTTCTAATAACTTCTCCATTTTCATTCAACTTATTTTTAAATATCCATTTTTTTCCTATAACATTTTTATCATGAGGTCTAGGAACTAATTCCCAAGTATCATTCTTTTCAATTTGGTCCAGTTCTTCATCCATGGCCTTGACCCAACATTCATCTTTGCAGGCTTCATTTACATTATAAGGTTCTGTGGAGGATAGTAATGCTAGATAACTTGAGGTCCCTGTAAGAGTTCTTCTTGTCTGTACTCCAGACCCTTATTCTCCTAGACTTTGAGATTCTGGATGATTCTTTTGAACATACCTAGATGGAGTCTTTTCCCTGTCTGTTGTATCTTCTTCTGGTGCTTCATTGGTTTCTTCTTCTATATCATTTTGATTCAATGTGGGAAATCATTCTCCATCTTCCTCATTGTCATATTCCTTTGTTGATTTCATTCCGGATTTATGCATGCTTCATCAATGACAACATCAATGCTTTCAACAATTTTCTGAAGTTTTTTCTTATAACATTTGTATCCTTTACTTCTAGATGAATAACCAAGAAGAATTCCTTCGTCTGCTCTGGGTTCGAACTTACCAAGTTTTTCATCAGTCCTTTTGATGAAACATTTGCTTCCAAAAACTCTAAAGTGTTTTACAGTAGGAGGCTTACCACACCAAAGTTCATATGGAGTTTGATTGTTATTTACCCGAACATTCGCTTTGTTGAGAATAATTACGACAACAAATGCAGCTTCACCTCAGAAGGTTGCAGGAGTTCTAGATTCATCAAGCATAGCTCAAGCCATTTGTTGAACTGTTTGTTCATTCCTTCCACCACGCCATTTTGCTAAGGAGTTCTTGTGATGGAGAATTGCCTTTTTATTCCATGTTGTTCACGAAAGTCAAAGAATTCATCTAATATGAATTCTACCCCTTGATTAGATCTGAGACATTTGATTTTTCGATCTGAATTCATTTTCAACTAAAGCTTTGAAGGCTTTAAACTTTTCAAATGCTTCATCTTTATGCTTTAGTAGACCTATCCAACACATCCTGGAAAAATCATCAATAAATAAAACAAAGTATTCTTCTCCACGAGGTGACTTTTTCCTTGTTAGTCCACATAAATCAGTATGGATGAGTTCAAGAGGCTTACTTGCTGATCCTTCTTTTTCATTGAAGTGAACTCTGGTTTTCTTACCGACTTGACATGGTTTGCATATGGTATTTTCTGGGATGCTGATATCTGGAAGATCATGAACTGCCTTGAGCCTGCGTGCTTTTCTTATTTGAGAAAAGCTTAGATGTCCCAATCTTCTATGTCATAGCCAGTTTTCATCTATTTTTCCTAGATAGAATTGTTGTTGTCCTCCTTTGAGTATGTATAAGTTGTTTGGATTTCTTGTTCCTTGGATCACAGTCTTTCATGTATCAAGCTCACGAACCACACATCTATTTGATGAAAACACAACTTCATTTCCTTGATCACACATTTGACTGACACTCAACAGGTTATGCTTTAAACCATCTACATACATGACATTTCCAGCTTTAACCTTTTCTTTCAAGATGACAAAACCTTTACCTTCAATGACAGCTGGAGTGTCATTTCCAAATGAGACATTCTTTTCCTTTTCTAAAGCATTATATGAATGAGGTTTCTCTTTATCACCTGCCATGTGTTTGGAGCATCCGCTGTCGATGTACCACTGGTTTTCTTGTCCTTCTGCATACAGATCTATGCCACATCTTTCTTATTGAGATTCCTTCTTTCTCCATATCTTGGGATTTAATGATGTTTTCTCCTTTTGAAGTGATGGCCAATATTTCCTCTTGCATTTAGATTCTTAATGACCAAAGTTGTTACAAAAATATACATTATACTTCATTTTCAAGAGGAGAAAAGTTATTATAGGAACTTTTTTTTTATTCCTATTACACTCCTTCGATTTCGTGCTTCTCTAGCCATGATGGTTTTATAGGCAACACATTGAGCAACCTTATGCCCAAAGTTATGACATAAAAAACATTGCCTCTTAAAGAAGTTTCTGCAATCATAGAATCTTTTGGCAATGTTTACGTGTTGGTTGAAGCTTCTATTGATATTCATCCTTGCAATAAATTGAGTATGATTTACCTAATGATTAATTTTAGGCCTTTGTTGACAATTGATGTATTGTTCACTGGTCTTTGCTGAATCAAGATAACTTCTGGTGGAGGCTGACGAATTTTGTGATTGAGATGTTTTTTCAGTATATCCAAGACTTGTCTTTATCAGAGGAGAACACTGAAATTTGATGATGTCATTTAAAGTTTCAGATCCTTTAGCAAATCTAAGATTAAGAGATCTTGTCTTCTCAAGTTCTTTTCTTAAACCCACAATTTCACATTCTAGATTTTCATTGTGTTTTTCTCTTTCAATGAGTTGGTGTGTCAACGTATCTATGATCATATTCTTTTCTTGTAAATAGATTTTGAGTTTAGTGATTTCTTCCAGAAAGTCTTCATCTTCTAAAGCATTCAAAAAATCATCAATGTCATAAGCCATGAGTAGTCTATAATATTGTTCAGTTTCATCTTCATCACTATTGGATAAGCCATCACTATCTGCATGCATATAGTAACTCCTTCTATTCACAACCTATTTTGTATTTCCTTTTGCATATTTCTTTCCTTTTTCATATTTATCTTTATGAGGACATTTGGCAACATAATGGCCAACTCTACCAGAAGCAAATCATTTTAAAGGTAGCTTACCTTTGAATCTTTCGGAACCCCATTGAAGCTTTTTGAAAAAATTTACCTCATCTTCTTCTTCTTCTTAAATGTGTTTTGATTCATTGTGCTCTTCCTTTTATTTTCCCTTTGTTGACACTTTAAAGCGGCTTCTCTCATATCTTATGGACCTCCTTTTCTCATTTCAAAGGCAGTTAGGATTCCATGGAGTTGAGTCACAGTAATAGTTTAAAGATCCTGTTTTTCTTCTATGGCAGACACTTTTGACTCAAATTTAAAAGACAAAGATCTCAAAATTTTCTCAACTAAAATAGCTTCCTTTATCTCTTCACCCAGATTCTTCATACAATTAATAATCTCATTTATACGTAAAATGTATCAGCAAAACTCTCATCACTATGCATCTTAAGAGTTTCATACTGAATTCTGAGACTTTGAAGCTTAACACGTTTTACCTGAAAAATGGCCAATCACCCTGAGCTTTCACCTCCACTATGTCATACCTTCTCCCTAATATCCTACACAACTCCTTTGTTTTCTCTGTTGAACACTTTGATTCATAAAAAATGATATCCAGTTGTTCCATTTGGATCTATTTCTTTAACAACCATTGTTTCCTAAGGCTCCTAATGCCCTTATGTTACATGATAAAACTTTCATGATTTAATTATGGTTTGAGGAGGGCGAGCCTAACACTCTCATCTTACCTGAATTTATTAACATAGCTCCCAGCTCCTTGAGGGCGACATTGTTTGACTTCCTACCTCTTTTCCGTTGGCTCTATCATGGCGCTAGAACCATATGAGAGGTTGTTGTTTTTACTCCTAGCTAGAATGTTTTCGGAGATCCCATTTTTTTTTGGATGCAGTTTTTTTGCCCTCGTAATCTCGTCTCTTCTCTCATTAGGTATAGATATTGGATTCTATCCATTTGATTCATGTTAATTGCCTCTATTCCCTTTTTTCTCACCTTTTCCACCATATCTTGGAGGTCGATTCCTTCCCATTTGATTATCTCCTACAATTTTCGATCCTTTGTTCCTACTTCGCTTGGGGTCATTTCTGCATCTCCCTCAAAATATTTTGATAGATGTGGAATATCTCCTTAATGTTCATAGTCCTCGTTCGACTACACCATTTCTTCCTCTTTGCCTTCTCCTTTTCCCTCACTATCCTCTTCTTCCCCGCCTTAGACCTCTAGGTTTTCCTCGGCTAGGAATTCAAAGTTATTTCTTTGGGCTTTTCATCCTTGATTTCATTGTTGTTGTCTTTTGTTAGGTCTGCCCCATGGAGTGGGTCTGGAAAAACCTTCTGCATCCTTTCATTATGTTTCTTTGGTCTATTCCTCCATTTTTCTTAAGAGGCATTCCCTTATCAAGTGGCCATGTTCATGGCATCGTTTTCATCTGAAAGGGATTTGCTCATAATCCACCAATTGTAACCAAAATTTGTCACAAAACTCTAGTTTAATAGCTTCAGGTAAAGCCCCAGAGACATCCATTTCAACACAAAAATTTTCATATGCTATGTATCTCCTTTGTAAAGTTGCTTTTGATATTTTAAAGAATTTTCCAAGAGAATATCCTATTAGATTTAAAGTTGTAAGGAGCCAACAATCCAGGGGAAGGGAATATAACCTGATCCAAATTGGGACGCATGTAAATGTTTCCTTCTCTAGGGTAAAATAATCCATCCATGGTCTCATGTATAAACCAATTGAGGCAAAAAAGTAAGGACCAACATTAAATATTCGATCTCAATCTTCCATATAGGAAAATACCACTGTGAAAAATCCTTTTGACCCTAGATGTAGCTCGATTGCTCCCCGCGGTTTCTAATGATGTTTGATCCAATCACACAATGCTTTTTCTATGGGCCAGAGACCCGTGAACTTGCATATGACATCATATGACCTCATACATTCTCTAAAGGCCCGGGTCTTGGGCTCAATGATGAATGTCATTTGGATCACCATTGTTTTTGGCTTACATGGCCTTGTGGAGCCTTTTGACTTCTCATGTTGTTGTTGGTTTTTTTACTTCCTTGTTGGGCCCATGTCTTCACTTATTCCTTGTCCTTTCCCACCTAATTTTGTAGACCCTTGGACGTTCTCTGGCATACCCTCTGCATGTACCCCTAATCCCATCTTGATCCCCTTCCCTTTGTCTATTACCACATTCCGATTGGAGGGAGCCCCTCTCCCACCCCCTCTAAAAGCCATATGTGTCAAACCCTAGCTACTTTTGCTTATAAAATCTAGTTTCTCCTGATGCATCCTCTATAAATTCATGTTTCAACAATTCATCATTGATAAATAAATTAAATCCATCATAAAAAGTGCATTTGGTCTAGTGAATAAAAGCATTTAGGCTCTTTTCTAATTTGTACCATATTATTTCATTATGTAGTGTGTTGTACAAGAAACATTGTCTTCATGTGCTTGCACATAATACATGTCATGATCCGGATTGGATAATTATATTGTTTGTCATCCATATTGATGCATTTGGAGTGGAAAAAGTGGAGGAATCATCTCACGGGGTCATTTTTACAAGCAAGTCCCAGTTTGGCAAAACAAGGTTTGAAACCCTTCGAGAGAGTTTTGAGGCATCAAATTACATTTTTGGGGGTAAATATTTGTCTCTTTAGCACAACACCATTTATCTTTCCAATGGCGCAAAAAGCGTGTAAATCAGAATTTGTATGCAAAAGTTATGCCACTGAGAAGTTGACCTTCCTATTTTCACACCTATAGTTCATGAGGATGTCGCGTCAACCCCCATTATTCAAGGAAAAAGGGCTAGCCACGTGGTTATGATGTAAAAGACTCTAGAAAAGTATATATTGTAACTCTAATTAAGAGTTGATGCAGTAAAAAGTAACAACTAGTAAGCTATTGGGTTGTGTTATAACCGAGCTACTAGGAGGAAGAGGTATTCCATTCTTTCGAGAGGATTTTGTTCCATATTTGAGAAAAGATAGCCATGAGTGATAGGAGGTAGAGCACATAGAGAGGATTTGTGCATTAAAGCAACCCACAAGCCACATAATTACTTCTTTGTACCTGCAACCATATTTCCAGACAGAGAAAGAGTGCGTAACGACCTCACCTTCCAACTAGGTTTTCTCCCGAAAGGGTTTCCTAGAGAACATATCTTGTGTCTTATGTGTGTGTGTGAGATTATTTTGTCGTTCTCTACTTTTTTTGCACAATTTTCGTTCGCATGCATGCATTAATTTTAGTTAAATCTACAAATCTAAAATTTTAGTAAAATCGTAATAGTGTAAAATTTCAATATTTTAATATATTATTATCAAATTTGTTGTGATGAACTGTCGAGTGGAATATCCACAGTATTTTATGGATCATGTCATGTTTCAACTTCGAACATTAAGAATGTAAAGTCTATTGTAGTACTTGGTTGGCATGAAATTTTATTAGTTTTTTAAATAGGTTTATTTCAATTTTTTACATATAGTTGCTCTATGAATAAAATGCATTATTTAGAAACGAAAAAAGTGTGAGTGTAGATTTGATCACTTCTTTCAATTGTGTTTACATGGAACTCAATGTACTTTAGTTTAGAAATGGTTTTTTTGTCAACATTTTTTTCTTGGATTAGTTTATATGTATTAAATGTATTATATACAATATGTTGATGCATCCCATATACGCGCCCCAACTGTAGGCCATCGTAGTGCGAGAGGGCCTGTTATATGTGGTCAATATTGTGATAGATCATGTAGCCCACCAAGATTTCGTGTTCCCCTAGTAGACCCTGCCTCTGACGCCAGTTAGAGTGTCAGAGCAGTTTTTCTGTCTCTATTGATAACCATGGTTGTACATCCAGTGGACCATCCTCGCCCATTTCAGTGACACCTCCTGTATTTTTAAATCCTCTTTAAACTTTATGTCTTTCTCTTGAAATTATCTTAATTTTCAAATTTCCTTCAACTAATCTGTTTAAATTTAAATTATTTGTTATTATGCTTCTAGTTTGTTAATTATATATATGTTAAATTATGTTTATGATTTACAAGTCCTCAACAGGCCAAAGCTGAGGATTAGAGTGTAGCATCGATCCCTCAGTGGGATGATGCTACAGATCATATCACATTAGATGATGTTACGATCCGTCATACACAGATCACAATAGAGATAAATAATAACCCTACCAATTCACCAACTTGCCTTGCATTGTCTTTGATGTTGGATAGCATGACTAGGTTGATCAAGACATACCGGAGGTTAGGCCCACATAGCCACATATTACAGTTCATACATAGGGTCAAGAGACATGAGATTAAATTCCCAAATTCTTGGGAGATGGTGAAAGAGGCCACCAACGACATTGATGTTCATGGGGAGTTGTATGACATCCCTCCAGATCACCCTGCTAGACATAAAGGTCCAATCCCACTGAGATATTTTAGTAATTTTCATGCGACCCTTTTCGTGTATGATAGATTCATTGGAGCTTTGGGAAAGTTCCCCAACCATGACTAGGTCTCAGTTTATTTTTCTAATCATTTATATGATGATTTTGTGTTATGTATGAGATCGAATTACATTGATATCTGATCTCATTTTTATGGTACCAACAGGGGACGTAACTATGAGCGCAAGGGGGCTCGTAGGGACCTTGGGCATGTACCACTACCTCCAAGATTCTTGCCAATATCGTCTCAGAGCATAGTATTACCTAGAGATCTAGAGGAGTTGTTGCAGCTCGGTGGTGAGAAGCGAGAGACTATTGCAGACAACATGCAGACGTCATTGGCTAGTGTGCATGTTGCATTGCATGGAGAGATACGGAGACCACCAAAATTGCCTTGTGACCCACCAATGGCCTTATATGATGATGCATTTCTCATGATTTTACCCTTTGATAATATTTTGACACATACATGTATGTACCATGATGCCATTCGTGAGACTTGGAGGGTGCATGGCCCGAATGACACAAACCAAGTACATATTTCTACAAAACTTTTGACTCTTATTGTCAAATTATGCATAATTATTTATATTAAAATTTCTATTTCATATTAGATTGCATAATTTATATTAATAATTTCATGATAACATGTAGACACGCCCTAGCTACATGGATGAGCTTACGAGGTCATCTGAGGGGGCAGTTGATAAGCTAGGACATGAGTGGGATGTTGGGTTTGGATGCACTGATGATGCAGGTCCATCGATCTAGGCCCCAATCATCGAGCCATGGGCAAGGGAGCACCAAACCTAGATTCATGATCAAACCCCCATCCCATTAGACTTGCATTTGGACTCGACTAAGGTCAATAGATTTATGTATATATGTTTACACTTTAAAAAGGGGTTCGATATAATTTATTTCCATATTGTTTATTTTGTACAAATAATGATCTAATTAGTTTGAATTTGGATGTTTAATATTGCAGTACCAGCTTATGGACACTCACTTTGTACGACATAACTCACATAGGAGTTCTGGTGGTACTTAGAGTGTCATAGTTTGTATATTTTTAAGCTCATTTCGTAAGGCGTATTCACATGTGTGACACAGACTTCATAGATTTTCATACATAGGCAGTTTACGGATATACATCAGGGACATTATTTTAGTTTATGAATGCTCACGTATATTAATATTTTAATTTATTATAATATTTGTATTTAAATGTTATTAATTAAGCTTATTCTATATAGTTGAGATAAACGTTGTTATTTTGTACTTAATTTAATATCTACATGTTACATGTTGAGTACATAATGGGTACTTACTAATAATATATATGATATTTTTACAATGTTACGATATAATAAGTGTATCATGTGGAATTTATAAATTCTCTGTGAACTAAATATAGATTAAAATATAAGCATAATTATTTTAATAAAATTACATTATATTATTAAACTATAATAACCTTATGGGTTTTTTTAAGAAATGGGTAGAGATTTGTATTTTTTTTTTTTATACATTTACAATAACAAAACCTTTACGTATTGATTTCACCTCAAAACCCTTCCTTGAAAATTTATTTCACTTTATTTCTTAGTATGGAAACTCAAATTTTTAAAGATAGCAAACTTTCAAAAGAAATATGAAGGAATTTCCTAAAAAATGAACCACTTGGGCTTTTGACAACTTGTTTATAATAAGAATCTGAAGGGCACACGACAATATCTATGAGGAATTCGAATTGATCCGCGTTGCGCTCGAGGGTTGGTGATCCGCCGCCTCGGCCCTCTGCGCGCAGCCTTCTTTGGCGATCTGGATCCTCCCTCGCCCGATCTGAGCTGCGTTGGCTATGCCCGTTGCTCCAGGTTGAGCTCGATTGATTTGAGCAGAATATTGATCCAATGGAGCCTCCTCCTTCGGCCCCCTCCGAAGCCGAGGCTTTCATCAGCCTTCTGAGTTCTCTTCCCAAAAAGAAATCGACTGAGGCAATGAAATTTGTCAAACGCCTGGAGGACATTCCTGAGATCTCGATTCCTCCCGAAAAGCCGATCCAGGTTGCGCTCTCTCTTGCTGAGCGTGCATTAGTTGGACAGTTCACTGGGCTCTGGCCCTCCCCCAAATCCACAGAGAGTTGGGTCGCAAGGAACTGGGCGCCACTCATCAAGAGCAGAGTTACCTCGTACTTCTTGGGGAAGGGTTTCTTCCTGTTTGAATTCGCCGAAAAAGAAGACAAGGAGCTGATATTCCGCAATGGCCCTTACTTCATGGGCCCTCAAGGGCTGTATCTGAACAAATGGACGCCTGATTTTGACCCAACTGTAGATGTGCCCTTAGCCGTCCCCGTGTGGATTCGTTTGCCTAATCTGCGAATGCATTGCTGGAACTGGGAATCCCTCATGCACATCGGGAATACCCTAGGCAAATTCATTGACCGCGCCAACATCAAAGATCAATTTGACTGCGCCAGAATTTTTGTTGAAGTTGATTTGGAAATCTGTCTGCCGGAGGCGACAAAGATCAAAGTGGGTAGCTGGTCGCATATCCAAAAACTGGACTATGAGCAGCTCCCGTTTAAGTGCAGGAAATGCCACGTCTACAGCCATTTTGCTAGAGATTGTCCGAAGAACAGTGATGTAGAGAAGGGTAAGGAGGAAGGATGGACTCAGGTTAAAAGAGCCAAAAAAAAACCTCCAAGAACCAGCAATAACAATACCAAAGCCCCTCAGGTCGGCTCAGGGCTTCAAACCCCTCACATGGAGGATCAAAGGAACAAATTTAATCAGTTAAGTTCAGCAACAGAAAGCTCCCAAGGAACAGAGACACCAAATGAAGGACCATCGCATAATGAGCCCCAACCGGAGTCAAAGCAAGCCGATGAAAATACAGTCATAACAGAAGAGATACCCTCAGAAGAGACTGAGGATGGGCAAAGCTCAGAGGATTCAGAAGAGGAAGGAGAAATAGCAAGCACACAGGCTTCGCCCAGAGGGTCAATGAGAGGCCGGAAATCCGCTCGAGAAAAGAGAGAGCAGGAAACATACAAAGAAAAAGTGCAAGGAAGTCAGCCCACCCTCGAGAAACTTCTGGCTAAGACTCCAAAGATGACTAGAAACTAGATCCAGAGCTCCAAAGGAGCTCCCCATTCCAAAAGCAAGTAATGAAGATCGTCTCCTGGAACTGCAGGGGTATGGGGAGCAAGATAAAAGAAGAAGCCATGAAAAGTATGATAAGATCCGATTCTCCTGACATACTCCTCATCTAGGAGACTAAAATGGAGGATAAGGCCTTCCTCCATATAGGAAAAAATCTTTGGAAAAGAAGTGAAGTACAGGAAGTCTCAGCCCGGGGTGCCTCAGGAGGCCTGGGAACTCTATGGAACACAAACAAATTCATGAAGGTACATGAAATCGCCACCGCTCACTGGCTGTTCACAAAGCTGAAGCATGTGGGCTCAGATGAGATCCTTTGTCTTATTAACGTGTATGCTCCAGTCAACACTGGAGAGAAGAAGGTCTACTGGGAAACCATTAGAGGACTAGCAGATTCAGAAATTCTGGAAAACATCATCATTGTCGGAGATCTAAACCTCACCTTATCCTTGGCCGAAAAACGCGGAGGAAGCATTCTGAGGGATCCGGCGCGCGAATGGGTGGAGGACTTGCTTCAGGATTGGGACATGATCGACATCAAACCTTCATCAGGCAAATATACCTGGTCCAATAGAAGACTCAGCCTGGGTCACATTGCTGCAAGGTTAGACAGATTTTTTGTTCAAAGTTATTTTCTTCTTCTTGGTTTAGAATCTAGAATGCACATTCTTCCATGTAGTGTGTCTGACCACAGACCCATCAAGCTAGATCTAGTGGCTCATTTGGATCAAGGCCCCATTCCCTTTAAATTCAGCCCCTTGTGGGTCAAGGAACAGACCTTCATGCAGTTAGTAAAAGATACATGGAAGCAACCTGTCAATGGCTCAGCCTTTTACGTTTGGGAAGAAAAGCTTAGAAGAGTGAAGGCTGCTCTCAAAACATGGGCTAAACTCCTACCCAATCCAGCAACAGAAAGGAAAAAGATCCAAAATTGCCTTGAGATCCATCAGATGAAGACGGAAAATGAAGTAATCACAAAGGAAGTCTTGGATAAGGAAGCTGAGCTCCAGCAACAGCTTCCAAAAGCAAGCTTGGCCGAGGAAGAGTATTGGAGGGTCAAATCTCGTAGACTATGGCTCAAGGCAGGAGATAGGAATTTTGCTTTCTTTCATAAGCAATCCCAGGCTCGGAAAAACTTTAACTCAATTTCTGAAATTAAGGAAGGGGATAGCACCCACAAAGATATCCAAAGCATAAAAAATGTCGCCTCCTGTCATTTCAAAAGCTTGTATAGTGAAAAAGAGGACCAGGGTCAGGTATCATCCTTAATGGATGAGCTTCCGAATCTGATTTCGGCCAGAAAAAATCAATTATTGGAAGCAGAAGTCACTAATGAGGAAATTAAAGCCGCCCTCTTCGCCATGGAGCCCGACAAGGCTCCGGGCCCAGATGGTTCACCGCCAGATTCTTGCAAACTTGCTGGCAGATAGTGGAAAAAGATTTAGGCAGAATGGTTCGAAAATCTCAAGCATGCCAGAAAATAGGAGGAGGTACCAACTCGGCTTTCTTAGTCCTTATCCCTAAGGAAAAAGGAGCCAACACTTTCTCCAGATTTCGCCCTATCTCCCTCTGCAATATAGGTTACAAGCTGATAACAGAAGTGATCGCCAACAGGTTGAAACCTATCCTTCCGTCCATCATTCCAGAGAACCAGGGAGGCTTCATCCAGGGCAGATAGATTGTGGACAGCTTCATACTGGTCCAGGAGGCGATACACTCAAGCTTGACCCAAAAAGAGAAAGGCATGGTGGTCAAATTAGACCTTGAAAGTGCATTTGATAGAGTAAGGCACAGGTTTCTGTTGGATGTCATGCACAAATTTGGGTTTAGTCCCAAGTTCATCAATTGGATTAAGGCTTGTATCAAGGAACCTTGGATCGCCCCTTTAGTGAATGGAAGGGCCGCAGACTTTTTCAAGGCCTCCAGAGGGCTGAGGCAAGGGTGCCCTCTATCACCCTTGCTCTTCGTTATCCAAGCCTCCGTCCTTAGCTTCCTCTTGAACAAAAAGCAGGAGGATCAAGAAATAATGGGAATAAACATTGCAAGAGGCATCAAAAGTATAAATCATGCCCTGTTCGCAGATGATACTCTACTCCTGGGCACTGCCTCCCTGCCCTCAGCAAAAAATTTCAAAGAAGTGTTGGATGACTTTTGTGAGGACTCAGGAAGTAACCTCAACAAAGGCAAATGTCACATCTACTGTTGGAATATAAAGGCCAGAACGATTCAAGCTATTTCTAACTGTTTTGGTTTTGCAGCCTCATGTGCCTGGTCATCCTTTAAGTACCTGGGGCTCCCTATCTTCCAAAAAAGAGCCCTAAGTAAAGACCGGCTGCCTCTGCTGGATAAAATCAAGTCAAAAATCTGTTCCTGGGGATACAACTGGCTCAACCTAGTAGGTAAAACAGTGCTAATAAAATCTGTTCTATATAGTCTTCCTATCTATCAGTCTGCAGTGATGATGGCTCCTCTTGGCATTACAAGGAAAATTGAGGAGTATATCAGGAACTTTTTCTGGAAAGGAGGGAAAGCCAATGAAAAGAGAATACCCTTAATAAACTGGGATATAATCTCCCTGCCCAGAATGGAAGGGGGTCTGCAATTCAAGAACATTAACAACCAAAACATTGCCTTGGGAGCAAAGCTGCTATGGAGGATAATTACGACAAAGCCAGGCTGGGCTCAACTTGTATTGTGGAAGAAGTACTTCCGTGGACAGAGAACCCGCTGTCTTGATAATCCAACAACCATTTCTGGAACTATGATCCAAAAACTATGTGATAGAGCCCTTGATTTAATCAAACAACACTTGCATTGGATCCCGGGGAACAGGAAACGTATCAAAATATGGGAAGAAAACATTATGGGCAGCGACCCCATTGTGGAGGACTGCTCTCTATCCCTGCTAAAAGACTGGATGGATAGCGTTGGAGTCAAAACGTTGTGGGATCTATCTCCGTGGGAAAACAATAACTGGCAGTGCTGGAGAAACATTGAGGTACCTCCGCATCTGACTAAAGAATTCTCCAATCTTCTAAATCATCTTAATGGCAAAGCACCTCTAAATAGCAATAAGGCAGATCAACGAGGTTGGGGATCGACCCCAGGCAAGTATATTGTCGCTTAGGGTTACAAGCAGCTCGTTCAGAAACCATATGTGCTGCCTGATCCAAGACCCTAGCAGGGGATTTGGTCTCACCCTACGATCCCCAAGATCGATGTGTTCTGTTGGCTTCTTGGCCACCATCGGATTCTAACGGAAGACAGACTGTGGAAAAGGGGATTCAGCGGCCCCTCGCGCTGCTCTCTATGTGGAAACGATGAGGAAACAACCGCCCACCTGATGCTGTCATGCAATTTCGCTATGGCTCTCTGGAAAGAAGCACTAAGTCCTCTGAACGCCAAAGTCATCACGCCCACCCACTGCTCAGATCTCTTTGCTAACTGGGCTTACAGGTACCCTGGAGGCACTCAAAACCAGCAGATTAAAAGAGCCTGGATCGTGCTGCCAAAAATCATCTGTTGGCACATTTGGTTGGAATGAAACAACAGGATATTTAATGACAAAAAGAGTGATCATGCAATAATCTGGAGTAAAATCAAAATCCATCTGAAGGATTGTATGGGAGACCAGTTGGACAGGGAATGCCTCAACGATCAAGACGCAGCCTGGGGGAATTTGTTGGGCCTTCAATTCATTGAAAAAATCAGGTCCCCCCCTCCCCTAAACCAATGGCAAATTCGCCTCAATACTGAAGATCTAGATGAATTATGAAAAATAAGGGCAAGGAAAACTCTGTTCTTTGACGAAGCCGCAAAGGGAAATCATGGCAATTCTGGAGCTAGTGGGGTCATTAAAAATGCAGATGGCAGAATCGAATCTAGATATGCCTGGGGAGTGGGCTTCAACTCCAGCATTCAAGTAGAAGCCTTGGCTCTCCTTCAGGGACTCAAGATGCTCACCTACCTGGACATCAAAGACGTAATCATCTTTGGAGACTCTCAGACCATAATTAAGCTCATGGTGGATAAAACCACTCCATCAGACTAGCTCAAGACTAGCAAGGCTCATAAGCAGAATTAGAATTCTGATTAACACTTTCCAGAACCTGGAGTTCTTGCATGTTAAAAGAGAAAACAATAAAGAAGCCGATGCAGAAGCTAACAAAGCGGTGCTTCTCCCTCCTGGAATGCTTCTAAGAGATGGAGAGGAAAGCTGGGATTTCATTCCTTAAATCAGCCTATTTAATATGTTTTACTGTCTTTTAATGAAGCAGTTTGTCTGTATTAGCAGTCTAGGAAAGATAGACAAAGTTGTAAGAACTACAACTAGTAAAAAATGCAAGCTCAGTGGAGGGGAAATCAATGGAGTCAGATAGAAGAGAAACCTAATCATTATGCATCTCTATGTAAACCGAATTATGGCTTTTCAGCCAAGAATTAATATAACAATCTACTCGTTTCTGTAAAAAAAAAAACAAAAAAACAAAACCTTTACGTATTCCATTCTTCCTTGTAGGTTGAAACTGAGCATGAAGGCTCAATCCAAATCCTCAAGTGAGTTCCCCATGACACAAAAATTCTAGTCCCTTTCCAACTAAGTTTTTTCTAAAAAGCCTCCAATACAAAAACTCATTTACATTCCATAATTCCCTAGTTTTGTTTTGATTTAGTTTGGCTTCTTGTTTTCCTTGGAGAAATACCTTTTCCTTTCTCTCCAACTTGAATCCATCTTGTGTTTTCCTCTATTTTCGACATATCATTCTTCGGAGAGTGATTTTTGAATTCTTTCTCATTCACCTTGTCTGCCCAAGGAGAAATTTTTCCAACCAAAATCTTTGTGGATTCAAGAGGGGATCCATTTTCCACAAGGGTTTACTGCTTTTCAGATTTCGTTAAGTCTGGAGGATCCTCACTAGTATGTGTTTTTTCTTGCCTGGTTTCTATTGTTGTTGATGCATTTTCTTTGGCAATATCTACTTCCTTCTTAGCTTATAAGTCTTTCTTATCATGAAACTTTTTCTCTTTGTATATTGTATAGTGTTCACCCTGACCTCCTTCCCACCATTTGGGCCTTCAATATTGTTTTTCCAATCTTTATGTTCTATAATCGCTTGGGGAAATTTTTAATTACGTGCCTCATTTCATAGCATGCTCTACACTAAAATGAAACATTTTCATAGTCAATATTTTAGAATGAAACATAGTTTGGAGCCATTAGATTAATCTCAATGGGAAAACCCTTGTTGAATTCCATCGCCGCACATATTCAAGCATAAGTAGTCTTATAAAAACAATATGTTTCATGACTATGGCAATAAAACTTTTATAACCCATTCCTAATAGAGGATAGCGATGGAATATTCCAAAAAAGTAGGGGGAAGGTTCAAAATCATTAACCAAACTGGAGTTGTGGAGATTGATGTTGTTATTGAATCAAAAGTGGAAGTACAAGGTTGCATGAAGAGACCAACACTACCCCAAAATCATGGCTCGGCTTCATAAATGGCCTTCATGTCCTCAATATTGTCAAAAAACACAATGAAAAAATGTTGTGTCATAGGGTTAATAGTCAGTTCATCCATGAAAAGAGGCCTTCGTGTCTCAAAGATCCATTTGTGCAAATTTGTTAGTCACGGCCAATACCTATTAAACTTGCAAACCAAACCTTACTCCAAAAAATATTTTTCATAGTTGAGAGCTTCCTCATCCATAGAAACATTGGGGAAGAAATCGCATGTACCACTAGAAGATGAGAATCAAATCTCAGCATGAGACTATATGAAACCAAAGAAAAACTTCCTTGATTGGCAACCATGCCTAAAAAAAATTGTTTTTGTCACTAAATCATTAAGATTCACCATTTGAACAAACTTTGTGTTATAAAACCACATACCTAACATTAGAATAATTTTATTTATAACAATATATACAAAATATATAATTATTCATGTATATTTAATTGAAACATAAATTAATATCTATATGTATATATATATAAACTAAATTCCATCCCATATAAACAAAGATTTCTTACATTATTTTTTTTTTCTCTTTTTCAAAACTACACACTTAATTTGTATTGAAGCTACATTTAGATAAGTATAAAAAGATGAGTTAAAAGATCAATTCAAGTCACCATTTAGCAATCAACCAAACAAAAATGGCTATTAATTTTTTGGGCATATAAATATTATTTATAATGAAGTTTATGGAAATTTTCTAAATAAAAGTTATTTGCATAATATTGTAGATAGTCATTATGTTAAAGCGTTCAATGTTTCAAGTGGACATTTCATATATTAATATTGGTATTTGAAAAGTGTTAGACATATTGAAAGCACATTCATAAGAGTACATAAAGATAACCAAAATAGGTGAGATACACTTTTATGATTTTAAGAGATAGATGCAAAACAAGAGCATATCAAGTTTTAAAATAGCCATAATAATTTTTAAGACAACTTTTCAATGACAATGTGATTTCCACTTTGCAATTAGATACTTATAAAAGAAAATTTGTTATGTTTTTTAAAACTAAATTGTTGTTGTAGATTTTTATATTATATAAAAATAACAAATGTATATAGTTATAAATTTTGAAGAGTATATTTTATTACACAGGAAAAATGAGTATAAATATATAAGTTTTGTTTTAAGATAAATAAATTATCTTGGACGCACAATCTATTTGTTGAATAAATATTTCAACCACATACCAATCTAGGAAGATAACTAGTTGGAGAGAATCTCTCAAATCCAATTAGCTCTAACCACCCTCAAGAGACTAGGAACAAACTCTCTACATTGAAAACTAATTCTACCTAATAATCAAAACAACCAAATATGACCACAAACATAAGACAAGTGAAAGTTACATAATCTAGCACTCTTACTTAATGAATACTTGTCTTAATCTCCATTAGCTTAGGTTTTCATCTACATATTCTTTTTAGCACATGCTCCAGTACAAACTAAATAACCTCTTGTTTAACAAAGTCTACTTATGGTCCAACTTAGCATTTTTACATCGTACTTTGGTTATGCACTTCATCACCAAATGTAGAGGTCTATATAAAGAAACAACCATCCACTAGAATGTGTGAGTACATAGCTGTTAATTTTAGGTATGTTCTATGCTAGAGAAATTTATTTCAATTTGCACAATTAGCTCAATATCTTTTCCAAATTAGCAATCACATCAGCATCAAAGTAAACTGCAGATAGAACATAAATATAAATCGCAGAAGACAAGACAAGACAAGAGGACACAAGATGTGGCGCTAGCCAGGGACAAACCCTAATGTGGGGAAACCCTTAATCAATTCTTCTTATATGTTCTTCAATAGTTCAGCAGAGAGAGGGAGATAATACATTTACA
Organism: Pinus taeda; assembly: GCA_000404065.3. Taxonomy (NCBI): domain Eukaryota; kingdom Viridiplantae; phylum Streptophyta; class Pinopsida; order Pinales; family Pinaceae; genus Pinus; species Pinus taeda. The sequence continues at coordinate 209,242 of APFE030918256.1, forward strand.
ACAAAAGTCAACACTTTGACTTATCTAGATAAGAGCATAGATCATAGTTGTAAGAAGAGCTTCGGCGTAAATCACATGAAAAAGACCTTTGTCGATGCGTTTCGAACCAACTAGTGTGGTTCATCGTCAGGAAAAGTTGAAGACAGATCTGGCCTAGCATGTTAAATAGACAGAGCAGAGACTCCAACGGCTAATTTTGACTCTAGGACCAAGGTAAAAATTATATTAATAAATTTAATATTCTCATTATTTTTTTAATATTAATATTATTTTATTTCTAGAAATAAGTAAAATTAGGTAAAAAGAATAGTATCCCAAGTTAATTTATCTAATTAAATTAATATAGTAATACTAAAGGTTACTTAAATTCTATTCATATTCCCAAAAAATAGGATGTTAGGTTAAATTAAGAATAAATAAATAAATATGTAATTATAATGGTAATAAGTTATTAAATTAATAACTAACTATATATATGAATGTTTATTATAGGTATGATAATTTGGATTTAAAATTATATTCCTTACGATTGATGTAATATCCTATATTATCTGTTTATAAAATTATTAAGATTACAATTAATAATATCCATCTTACGAGGTTGGATCGAAAAGTAGGTGAGAATGTTTAATAAATAATTTAATTAATTTACTGAGATTATATATATATATATATATAATTTGTGATAGAAAAATATTTGGAAAGGCTAAAAAGAGCGGAAAATAAAAGTTTAAAGTTTAGCAATCACACAAATAAATAAGAATAACATTAACATAATTATCATAATTTATATATACCTATAATAATGACCTAAGGAATAAAATAAATGACAAGCAAAGGACTCACTACTACATAAAATCATAAATAAATACCGGAGGAACATACTAAAAAGGCTCGAATATGAAGCTGCCAGCGATAAATATATGTAACTTCGAAAATATTTAGACAATACAAACACGAAGAATGCACCTAGGATGAACCAAAGGGGGAAGGAAGAAACCCTAAGATGACAGGGCAGGGATCCAACTTCTACTTACCTTCCAACCGTCATCTCGGTTGAGATTGTTGGGTCTTCGTTCAATTTCAATAGCTTCCCTTAACTTACGATGATGGAACCGATCCAACCTGGCAATGACTTTGACCTCCTCAATGCAGACATGATGCTTAGTCTTGTCCACATGCTCTGCTAAGGCTGAGGACTTTGTTCTTCCATGTCTCAGGTCTGCTACATGCTCGCAAATTCTCTGCTGGATGGAGCACCCTGTTTCCCCTATATAGGGTGTCCCACAAGAGCAAGGAATCAGATAAATTCCCTTCAAGTCCTTGGGGTTAACAGGATCCTTCACCGATCGCAGGGAATTACGAATGGTTCTGAGGGGCTTGAAGGTAGAGGGAATATCAAATTTTCTAAGGATCCGAGCAATCTTGTCTGTGGTTCCTTGGATATAGGGAAGATGGACACCTGGATGGCATTCCTTAGGCTCTTTCTTAATCAATGCATTTTTGGAGGCTCTAAGAAAAGCCTTCCGCCCAAGTTGCCTACTATATTCGTTTTCCACAAAGACATCAAGGAGGTGGGATCTCTCTCCATCCAGGCTCTCCTTATCCGAAATCCTGAGGGCACGCGTAGCTAGGGTGTTAAGAACACCCATCTTCTGAGCCGGGAAATGATGGGAATCGGCGTGAAGATACTGCTCAGTGTGCATTTTCTTTCTATACACCGCGTGGGAGAGAGAGTCATCCTTCTTCTTAGAAATAAGAATATCCAGGAAAGGGAGGCTGCCATTGACCTCTTTTTCCATGGTGAACTTAATAGCGGAGGACTGACCGTTGAGGTGATCCAAGAAACGATCCAGCTCCTCATGGCCATGGGACCAGATGACGTTAGTGTCATCTACATACCTTTTCCAAAGCTTAGGAGGGAGATGAGCCGAGGCAAGAGCCTTGGCTTCGAAATCTTCCATAAATAGATTCGCCACGATCGGGGAGAGGGGGGAACCCATGGCAACACCACAGGTCTGCTCGAAGAACTCACCCTCAAAACTGAAGAACGTGGAAGTGAGACATACCTCAACCAGATGAGCGGTATCTGGATTAGTTAGGCGGTAGATCACCTCCATGGCCTCTTTTATAGGAATGCTCGTGTACAAGAAGACCACATCAAAGCTTACAAGAATGTCCTCAGGGTCGAGCCTAATATCCTTGAGATCCATGATGAAGGATGCAGAATCCTTCATGAAGGAATCAGTGTGGCCAACCAGGGGCTTAAGCTTAAGAGCTAGAAACTTGGCTAGAAGGTAGGTCGGACCCCCGATGGTGTTGACGATAGGCCTCAGAGGGACCCCTTCCTTGTGGATTTTAGGCACCCCATAGATCCTAGGAGCGATGGGATTGCTCTCCACGAGCTTACGAGACAGGGCACCCACCGAGCTACTCAACTTGATGGCGTGAGCCACTGTCTTGGAGATTTTCTTCAGAGGGTTCTTGGCTAGTTTTTTATAACTGCCACTGTTGTGAATATGATCTAACATCTTCTTACGGTAATCATCTTTGTCGAGGATGACCGTAGCCCCTCCTTTGTCCGCCTTAAGGACCACAATGTCTTCATTCTGATTTAAGGACCTTAGGGCATCGAACTCTTCCTTACTGAGGTTCCTCCGAGGGGGTTTAGCCTTCCTAAGAACCACAGCACAGTCTTGCCTGATGGTGTCCTTAATATTATTAGGCAGATCTATGATTCCATGCTCCACGTCACAAATAATATCATCTACAGGGATTTTTCTAGGGGCAAGGGCAAAGTTTAATCCCTTGCTTAAAAGACTAAAAACAGACGGGGAGAAGGAAGAGCTGGAAAGGTTAACAACCTTACTATTCCGAGAGAACGAGGGAAGAGAGACCTTTCTGCTGAGTTTCGCATGCTCGTCACTAATGCCGGGACCTGCATTGCCATCCTGACATACAATACTCTTAATAGAATCATCTATGCTATCATCATTGATAAAACCATTAGTATTACCAAATACACTATTGTTATCATCTAGTTTATTAATATTATTATTAGGAATTATATTATCATTATCCCTCTCGATGTTGATGTTATTATATAACTCATTATCATTAGAATTGCCTAAATTATTAATTTTTTTATTATAAATACTATCATAGTTCTTATTGCTACATGTATTAGTACTTATGTTAATGCCTTTATTGAATTCACCATTATTGTTATAAGGATTGTTTAGATTATCTGTAGTATTTTTATTCCCATTTATATTATTATATGATATATTCCTATTATTAATATCGATATTATTGTTACTATCTAAACAGTTCTTATTAATAATATCCTTGTTTTAATTGTTCTTATTGTAACTGAGTTTATTATTAATAATACCTACATACTTTTTATTTGGATGTTTAATGAAGGTACTGGCTGTTTCAATTTCCATATTACATATTAAACTAATAGCGCTGTCTATATCTGAAATACAGCCCGGACTTATACATTCAAAACCATTATGGACGCAGATGTTATCGAGGAGCTTACCGACATATATGTCATTGGAATCTTGACTTACCTTGCGGTCCTCCTCCAGGTAATCCGGAATTATGCCGCTGCTTCCACTCTGGAGACGACAGTCGGTACAGGCGAGCATAGATCATCTTTAAGAAGATGATACATGAGATCAGTTGAAGACATGTTGCTTCAACTAATTCTCCAAGGTGACTCCTTTACCTATCGTTGTGCTGCATTTCATCATCATGTTGCACCTCACCGCGCTGCACCATGCTGCACCCATCATCACTATGCTGCATCTCATCACTTTTCATTAATCATGACTATACCCATCACTATACTGCATTATGTGCCATTACTGCACCATGTTACCATCCTAACCTATGTGTTGGCTACACCTTGATTGCTTGTTGTCCCTTGCTTGCTTGTTGTCCCTAGCATGCTTATTGTCCTTAGCATGCTTGTTGTTGCATGCTAGTTGTCCCTTGCATGCTAGCTGTAACATTGCATGCTTGGTGTATTTGCTGCTAAGTACCATACCATTGTCCCAATGTTAGTTAGTTTTCCCTTGCATGCTGCTCTCCTTCAGAGACAGATGCTCTGGCTGTTTCGGCAGTTCTGGCAGTTTCGGTTGTTACCGGCAGTTCCGGCTGTTCATAGTAGTTTCGATTGTTCCTGGCAGTTCCGGCAGTCTCGGCAGTTCCGGCTTTTCCGGCTTTTCCGGTAGTTCCGGCTTTTCTGGCTTTTCCGACTTTTCCAGTTTTTCTGACTTTTCTAGCAGTTCCGGCTTTTCCGCCTTTTCTAGCATTTCTGGAATTTCTGGCTTTTCCGGCAATTCTGGCTTTTCCAGATTTTCCGGTAGTTCCGTCTTTTCCGGTAGTTCCGGCTTTTCTGGCAGTTCCGACGTTTCTAACAGTTCTGGCTTTCTGGCAGTTCCGACTTTTTCGGCAGTTCCTACTTTTCCGACTTTTCCGGCAGTTCCGGCTTTTCCGACAGTTCCGGCTTTTCCGGTAGTTCCATCTTTTCCAGCTTTTCCGACACTTACGACAGTTCCGGCTTTTCTGGCAGTTATGGCTTTTCGGATTTTTTAGCAACGTAGAGCTTATTCTCCCATGACTGCGTTTAGATCTAGGGCATGTTATCTAAGGCAGCATATACCCTAGGGCACTCCCTCTAGCTCTCATCTTCATCAAACCCAAAACAGGATGAAGTGAGATCGCAAGTGAGTGTGTGCGTGACAAATGACTTCAAGTCCTCTTCTATTTATACTAAAACGTAAAGGTTGACTAAACATGACTGTTGGGCTTCTGAGCCTACATAAGTTGCTGGCCGACTTGACAATTTATCCATAATCAAAATTAATTCATATCTTCATAAATACTTATCGAAATAGGATAATCTTTAGATCAATCCTACACCTCTCGATGAGAGGGATCCAAGAAAAATATCAGCTGCCATAAATAAGATGACCCACATGGAGTTTGGCCCTAGTTTCCAATTTTTAACACTAACCATTACAACCGTCGATCAACTAAGATGTCCTATGTGTACATGGTTCATTCAACTTCTCAATGAACCCTCCCTGAATGTAAACTTCACCTCCCAAAGTCTAGAAGCAATAATATGGTCCACTAATTAAGCATACATCCAACATATGGTCCACTAATTAAGCATCCATCCAACATATGGTCCACTCCTCCAAGTATTAAAGAAATCCCTAACAGAGGCTACTGAATTAAACTAGCCAAACTATTAAGTCATCATTAGGGGCACATGATAAATGGGTACGCATGCCTCTCGAGGTCTTACAAATTTATGATATTTTCATGTTACACAGATACGAGTATATATATATATATATATATACTCCATTCCATCTCATACAGGTACAAAATTTTCAAGTACCACTACAACAAATCAAACATGACACTATAGACTTGCTTATAAACATAATTTCTTTACAACATAGTCATGAGCATGTTATTAAGGATTTTAATTTTGAATTATCAATATTAAATATCTACAGACCTTATAATTATTAAATTGTACTTTGGGAAGACTTGGATCAATCATGTGCCTTTGCGGACCCATATGCAGTTGTGGGAGGCGACCTAAGTTTCATCACTTCCTAATGGGAAGCTTGGGGATCAATTTTACACCCTAATCCACATAGCTCATTCCTACACGACTTTATTTCCATACAATTTAATTGATAATGAATCTATCAAACTTTTCCCAACATGGAGCAATAGTCACTTAGAAGGAAACAAAGTATTAAAACAATTCAATCATTTTCTCGTTTTGGAAGGGATTTGGAACATATGCTTCACCATCATATCTTTTGTTGAAACAAGGGGCATTTGAGACCATCTAGCTATACTTTTGCACATCAATCCCAAAACATTCCAAATACATAACCCTTCCATTTCAAACCTACATGTCTTTAAGAGGAAGACTATATTTCACTCATCCAATCCTCATGGAGATACTTGATGCCTCAAGAAAATCTCCCATACATGGCACTATTCAAGGATAATAACATTAATTAGAAAAGGATCTCAAAGGTTTGGGATAAGGACCATCAAGCTAGTGTGGATAAGCAGTTACGAGAGGTTGAATAGAATCTCAATGAAATTCAATCCTCATCTTTCTTAGGGCCAATATCATCAGCTACCCTACAAGAAATGTGTGCCTTGTAAGAAACAAGGCATTTGATTTTACTTTTGGAAGAAGAGAGTTGGTGCCTTAAAAGTAGGGCATCTTAGCTTGAATTGAGAGATAAAAACATGAAGTTCTTTCGCCAATATTCTAATGACAAGAAACAAAGGAACACCATATTAAAAATCACATTCGATGATGGAGTTTTCTTCAGATGTTTGAGGAGAAGACAGAGGCAAGGGCACATTATCTTCAGTCTCTTTCTGAGGCACCACCTAGATGCCCCATCCAAGATATCCTCAAAGTAATCTCTCTTTTTCTTGCATTTATTTTAGAAAAGATGAATGCTTTCTAACAGATGAAGTCTTGAAAGTTGAATTATTGGCTATCTTAAATCAATGCAAAATCAAAAATTTTAGGCCCAGATGGTTTTTCTAGTGGAATTGTATTTGGGCTTTTATGACCTCCTTAAAGATGATCCTATAAATGTATTTAAGGAATAAAAATATCAAGATAAGGTCCTTGGATCTATTAATGCCACCTATTTATGCTTAATACCAAAATATTATGATGGTAAATCCTTCTCAAATTATTGCCCAATAGCCTATTGCAACATTCTTTATAAAATTATCTCAAAACGTCACTTGCATACTCAAGCCTGTTAGGATATTCCGACACATAGGAATAGTTAAGTTCAACTTGGTCTAGTATAGAGTTAGGTTAGCGTTAGGTAAAGTGTGTTTCTTTACCGTTGTATATTCTGTAACTTACAATCCGACGGTCACGATATGTAGTGATCCGACGGTTCATTCTCTCCTCGGTATTACCGACACTTGATCCGTGGCTTGACACTCGATTGGTCCATGAATTCTATTTAAAGCGCATGGAGGTTCATTTGTAGGTTAACCGTGCATGAGAGAAGCTTATGTAAATTTTCATTCTTTTAATAAATTGTCTGTAGTAGCCACGTTGGCGCAGGCCGTGGACTGTTTGCCTCTCTGAGGGTTTTAACCACGTCAAAATACTGGTGTATTGATCTGTGATCTATTTGTGAGCGGCGTCCTTTTGGTGTTCCGTCTGAGGAACTTACCCTATAAATTCCTACATGGTATCAGAGCTATTTGAGGGTCGCGTCCGTTGGTGATCCAAATCTAAAGCCGGTAGAACTGCATGCGGCTGTCGTTTCCTAGATCTACTGTTTCTGATAGCTTTCAGGCCGAGAGGACTGCTCTATTGTGTTCGGAGCATCTGTTCCAGTGAGGAACCCCTTTCGTTTCACGCGAAAAGTTTCCGGTAGCCCTATCTGCGTCATTTTTAAGATCTGGAGGTATACAGTCTTTATTTGCAGTTTACTGTTATTTTTCTCTCTGCTTATTTCGGTTTCGGTTTATTTAGTTTTTTTTTAACCGGATCTATACCCTTCATTTCTGCGTATG
>APFE030918259.1:0-11602 GCA_000404065.3 Pinus taeda
TCACAGGGGAGGCGATAGCCCCCCCTGTCCGGGGGGGTTTGAAGGGGGCGGGTAGCCCCCCTCTATGGGGTCCGGGGCAGTGTCATGGGAAATTTTTTTTGGACCCTATATTAGGTTGGGCGAACCTGCCTATGGTTTTCGGTCCATGGTTTTGGATGCGATGTTTTTCGGTCCATGGTATTGGATGCTTTGGCATGTATAAATATGTATTATAACATTGAAAAGAACATAATGAAAAATCAAGCTGATACTCCCAGTTTTGGGATCCAGTGGGAAAATCTCTGTGTATATGTGTTTTATGCGTTATGCTCTCGCATTGTTTATTTTCTATGTTTTAGAATTCGTATGCAGATAATTTCTATACGGGGTTAAAACCTACACCCTCTAGTTTGGTCTTTGCTAAAATTATTTGTTATCAAATCAAACAACCCTAGCACTACAACTCAATTCTCTAATACTTTTGCAATGTACCCACTACCAAATCCCCTTAAAAGTCATGTTCTTGAAAAGATTTCAAACTTTTGATAACATCAAAATAAATAAGAATTGTGATTCAAGCACATGTAACAATCAAGAATCATAGGAATACTTATAGGCTCATGCATAGTTTAAGAAAACATGAATTAATGATATGCTCATGTAAGATACAACATTAAAATTAATTAGCACAAAAAAAATCATAATACATAGAGAACATAGAACATATATTTCAAATACAATTATACCAACTAATCCCAACCCACCAGGGTTAGAATTTGATGGGAATTTTTCTCGTTAACTATGTTTAATTTTTTATATAACTATTTCTCTAGATGTGTTTTGAATTGTGTCACACGTGGAACAATAGAAGTGTCATTTCAGCTGCAATTTGCACCAGATCTCCAAAGTCCAAACAAATCACTTAAAAGATCTGAAAATTTGGCTCATGAAGAATGACCTCTACCCCATTTATAAAATATTAAAAGGATTTTAATACACTACTTGCTTGACTACTCCACCTCTGTTACAAAATCGAGATACCTATCTACATCATAAAATTCTCATTTATTGTGCTTGGAGCTCCAAGGGATCTATTATGTTAAACAATAAACCATGAGCCTTGGAGAATCGAGAATGCACAAAATAATTATGGGACATGTAATTTCAAATTGGTTTGAAAGCTATTGACTCACAGTGAGAAGTTTTTTATATTAAGGTTCCATGGATTCTGTGTTGTTTACTGGTTCCCTTTTAAGGTTTTCCTTGCTTCCAGGTGTTCTAAGCCTCCATAAAGAGAAAATCAAATATCTTTAGAGAGTTCCAATTTCAATATATTCTTATAAACCCGTCTTCTCTCTAATTTTGATATTTCAATATATTCTTATAAACCCCTCTTCTCTCTAATTTTGATATGGGAAAATGACATTGAAGTTATCACCATGGGATGGTCTCCGACGGGTGTAGTGGACACATTTTTTGACACTGTAAATTTGGTAAGTTATTGCATTTCCTAGGTGGAATATGAGGCAACTTCCTTTAGTAACCATCACAATACTATCGTTTAATCTGTATATATTTTATTTGGCATTAGTTAGGTTTAAAATCTTGTTATTGCAAGAATTAAATGAGGTTTCCTATATGAGAACTTGATTTTGATTTTCTTTTGTTTCTGTAATTATGTTTGTGGGGATTATGCAAATTAATGCTAATTATCTCTGTAATATTTGGTTAATCCTCAGGTCAAATATGATCCTTGAATTGATGAAGGTTAAATTATTACTCCTTTTTTGAGTTTCTATGATTTTAAGGTTTCTATGAATTTTTTTTTTCCATTACAAAGAGCACATTGATTTTTTTTAAGGTTTATATGAAACATTTCTCCATTACAAAGAGCACATTGAAAAACTTGATTAAGGCTAAATTATTACTCTTTTTTGAGTTTCTATGATTTTTTTTAGGGTTTCTATGAAACGTTTTTCAATTACAAAGAGCACATTGAAATGTGTTGAGCGCATTGGATGAGTAAGGGCCTAATTTAAAATGAAGCTATTAAAGATATAAATCTTTTTACAATTCTCTTGTCGTAGATCAAAAGGAAGGCACGTCTTATTAGTAGGGTTTCCTTCATCCTTCTCCAACTTCATCTTCATGGCCGTATATTTTAATTTTTATGGGTCTATCGCAGTTGACATGAGGAAGCCATGATGCAAGGCTAGTCTTGGGTTTAATTTTGGTAATTTAGCATTACTTTTGTATCTTGTTAAATATTATATGAGTGCAAAGTATTTTAATTTCTAAGGTATTATGGTAAGTAATTGGAATTAGGGATTCTAAAGTATATAATTTTTAAAAAGTATATTAATTTTTAAATTAATTGTTATTGATATTTATAAATTTTAATAAGTTAATTTCAGATTTATTAAAGATATGACTATCAAACATGAAAGGAAAGAGATCAAAATGATCGAACTAAATTGAAATTTTATAAATTCATTTTTTTTAAGACATTTCATGGATATTGAAGTATAATTTGACACTTCTTAATTGATAAATCATTATTGAGTTGAATAGGATTTGATTTGAAACATATTTTGTGTTTGTGAATAGTTGTAAATTTATATGATAAACTTGTCAAAGTTCTTGATAAGAATATAGAACTTATGAATGAGTATGATTATTAGCCAATACTGTAAAGTTATCAGTACCTTTTCAAGCAGTGAACTAATGTCTATTGATAAGACCAGTTAGTATTTTATGGGATTCTTCGAGGTTTACATTTTCTAAAATAATATGTATTTCTTATGTTTTCATGAGATTTATCATTGACAATCGACAGAGAAGTACCGTTGGTCAAATTATAATTGAGAGATTAAGATGGCCCTATGGTCACTCTTGTGCTTCCTATGTTGATGTTTTGATATATCTTGATAATAATAACATTGAAAAATTAAGCATTTGTGCGAGAAATAGTAGCATACTCGATAATATATCTGATGGTTTCATCTTAACACAGTGCAAATCTCAACATTCCAATGGAAAATTTAGGAGATCGACATTGCCCACTCTCTGCCAATGCCCGATATAGAGACTCAAATGTTGAATCTTTTTCTCCTTAGGCTAGGATGCAGGCTTTACATCTTGCAAAAAAGGGGCATGGTAGAGAAATTTAAAGGGATCTGGCCCTCCATGTGCTCATTCAAGATATGGTTAGGAAACAATTGGAAACCAGCGATAAAATGAGTTATTTCAACCTCTTTATGCAACAAGAGTTTCTTTACCATTTTCTTTGAAAACAAGGCGAATCAGGACCTGAACTTTCATAGTCGCCCATATTTATGGATTCAAAAGGGTTATATCTTTGATGGTTGGAGTTCAGCTTTTAACCCTGAAAATGATGTTCCCTTAGTAGTTCCACTTTAGGTAAAGCTCCATTTCTTCCTCCACTTTGTTGGAATGAGAACACTTTTTAGAGTATTGGGAATGCCCTAGGGAAACACATTAATCGTGCAGAGCCACAAGATGGGTTATTTTCTTGTGCTTAAATCTATGTGGAGCTAGATCTTGATAAAGGTTTACCTGCAACAATCAATATAAATTAGGCAACTGTTCTCACTCCAAGAAGTAGATTATGACTGGTTGCCTTTAAAATGCAAAATATTCCATGAACATGGTCACTTTGCAATAAATTGCAAAAAGAAGTAGAAAGAGGATCCATCCAAATAGACAAAAGAAGGATATCATTGGTAGTAGCAAAAGAGATGAAGGGATCCATCAAGACAAACTAACAACCCATCAAACAATCATAACAGAAAGAAAATTTGGACAAAGGAAAAGGACTAGCCTCTATCAAGGAAGGGGATCCAAACAAAGGTGAAGGCACTAGCAAATTCGATGCTCAAAAGTTGGCTAATAATCCTTATGAAGTGTTGAAATATCTAATTGAGGAAGGGGAGATGCCCCCTTCACCAAAAGGGTCGGACCTATCAACATCTGCTAGAACCGTAGCCAAAAAGATGGATGCCTATGGAAGAAGCGCTAATCCATTTGAAGAGGAATCATCATTTTGTTTTTTTCCTTATGATAAATATGTGAATATTTTTAACATAACTATGTTAGCAAAGGGTAGTTTTTTAATCAAACTTTTAATGGTGAAGGGTTAATTTATTATCAAAACATCACTCTTGAAGGGAGGAATTTTAAACATAACTTTCCTTGACAGGGAGCATAAAGACCCAAAATGTCAAAATATTTTTTTTTGACAGGACCAGAGGAATCCAAAATCCAACCTTGCACCCCTCTATAGACCTTGTTGCTCTGCCTCTCTTAGCAATATATCACCAAGGATATGAATCTACAAAGACAGGTTCTGAGGCTGAATTTAAGTCTCAAACCATTCTAGTTATCATGCTAATACAATTGTTCTCTATTTATCACCCATATCAATCCCATTTTACCAAATCTCTTCCCCCCTCAATGTGAAAAACCAAAACAAAGGATTGACCTTATCTACAATGTAGTTCCTTAGGTTGTTCCACTTCTTTCCAACATTCTAGTGTTATTGGCTAGGAATCACAATGCTAGAAACTCAAGGGAAAGTTAGTTGTGGACAATTCTCCTCAACTACCATCATTCTCATGCACTCATACATAATTTTTTTATTGGAATAGCCATTAGACTCTTACATCCAACTAGAAATAGATCACCACCATTAGTTTCTTTTTCTATGATGGAACAAAAAACCATAATGCATGAGGACCAAGAATGACTAAAGAACACCAAAAGTATGGTTAGTATATGCGTGCTTAAAATGCACCATGTGGCTTCCCCAATAAGTTCATGTAACAAAATTTCCCCACTAATTTGAAGATGGCTTTAATAAAATATTATAATTATATTAACCCCTTTAACGTCATCTCCTATGAAATCATAGCCCCTTATGACTCTACCCTTAATTGTATGCAGCCAGTGATGTATTTTTATTATCAATATATCATACTACTACATTGTTATGCTCTTTCATCTTTAATCATGTACAACATACATTATTAATCTAGGGAATCTAAATCAAGATATTACATGTGTAGATACAACTATCAAGGAATCACCTTTTTTTAGGATGGGAAGGCATTGTATAATGAATTGAAGATTGTGGAAGGAGTGAAGCTACACAAGGGTTATATATGTATTTATGCATTATTACAAATGAAAAGACCTAGCCCTGTGTGAGTGGTCATGTTTGATAATGGGTGATATATGTTGACAACATTTTTGCATGGAACATGCATCTATAGTTTCAAATATTTTTTTTGTAGCCATTTTTTAGAAATTCCCCCCAAGTCTTTGAGCTCCTACTATGAAAATGCATTCTATTTCTTCCTTGCAATGCATATATATAACATATTTGGCTCATTTTTTCTTATTAATGACATCACTAGACTGTGATTGAATTTGTATGTCACATGAATGCAACTCACATAGGTTCTTAATTGTTGAAAGAATTAAATAATCATCTAATGTTTATATATGAAATAAATTTTCAAACACGAATGCAATCTTGTAAGTAATGGAACTAGAATTGATATTAAGAACCAATATTTGGCTTTATACCATGTTAAATGTGACAGTAGAAATGCTTCATTTGAACACTATATTATTTTGTTAAGTTGTATCAATGCTAAAGTTGGAAGGATGGCAACATGATCTTGTTGTTTACCTTTTCCAAGAAAAGAGGTATTTTGATTGTTTTTTAGGGGATGTGGAAAGTGAAGAACTTATAACTTTAATAAGAATTTCTTAGATTTTGTACAAGATTTTTCCATTGGATAAGATTAAATTATTTAGCATTATTCCATGTGAGCTTAGATCATAAAGATTTTTTATTTTTTTATTTTTTATTTTTTTATTATTATTATTATTATTATTATTATTATTGAATCATAGAATGCTTCTTATGGTGTTCATTTCGGTAAGAATCTCGAGTTAAAATTCATGTAATAAAAGTTAATAAAGGCAAAATTAGGACAAGTATTCCAAGTTTAATGTTGGAAAATATCCTAATGGGTGTTCATTTGGTTTATTATGGCTAAGGGAAATTGACAAAGGCATTGACGAAGGAAAAGATGCATTAATTGGCATTTATTAATGAAAACAATGTAAAATAGGAGAAAATGAAGGTGAAAGGTCACAACATTGCATGTGAGGAAAATTGAAGGAAAAATAGAGGAAATTGAAGAAAATAGAGGCATCAATAATAAAAATGCTTCTGAGGATCAATTCATAGATTTATTTAGTTTAGGTTTGGAGCTCTCTCTATTCTATCATACTATGACACACTTAGAGCATTCTTGGAGCACTCTAGCATTGGAGAAAGGAAAGCAAAGGAAGGACAAGAAGGAAAAGGAAAACAAGGAACAAGCAAGGAAAATTTGGATCAAGAAGCTTCAACAAGAATACTTCCAGGTAACAGGTTTCATGTGTGATTTCCTAGTTGGTTTGTGAATGCATGGTACATGCATGTGTGTATTTGGTTCTCTTTCTATCATTAGCATGGGTTTTTATAGGTGTGACAATGGTTTCAGCCTTGCCTTTCCATTTCCAGATAGTCATGGTGTGATGGGGTTATTTTATTTGGTTGAGCTTTAGATTGCCAGATGGTTTTGGAACCCATTGAGGTGTTGTTAGGAAATTCTGATAGGGACTAGGAATCCCTTGACTAGTTTTGACAGGATTGTGGTAAAGCCTGAGGGTGGAGATAGGTAAATTCCTCAAGATATTGGTGAAAAAGTCTCGAGGCATCTAAGCTTGTTTTGGGCATAGCAGTCCCTTGAACGGTTTTGGCGGGATTGCGGTAAAGCCTGAGGGCAGAGGTGGTTTAATCTCCGTGAAGCCTTGGTTGTTTATGTGTTGGTTTTCTTATGTGATCTCTTAATTGGTTTTGGCGAGATCATAGGAGCATGAGGGTGGAGGTGCTTTAATCTCCAAGAAGCCCTGATTGTTTTTTTTTTGAGTCCCACATTCGTGCTTGGATTATGGCACAGGGGTGATTGGCTGAAAGTTAAGCTCAATCTATGGTCGTGTGGTACGTGGAAGTCCCTGACTTGGTTGGCTTTTTCATATGTTAATAAGAGATATTTTCCTCTTGTATTTCATGATTACTTGTACTTGTTATTATGTGGATTTGTTGGTTGTTCTATCATGGTTATTATGCTGGTTATATGTTGGTTATAAGCATGGGTCCATAACAGGTTCTAGCTACGACTCTTGATATGTTTGATTTGTTGATGAATGGTTAATGAATGCATGAGCTAAAAAATGTGATTGTAGATATTATTAGAGGACATTAGGCCTCTTGATGATTCTCAGATAAGTATCATACCCCTATGTTCAGATATGAATTCATGACTTGTAGATTACATGTTCTCAAGATGTTTGACGAAATGATCGTCATGTTAGGCCTAGATAGTCCAAGTATTTAATCAAGTTTTGTATCAATGACTTTGTCTTGATGTTAATTATCATTCTAGAAATCTTCACTAAGTTTTGGGCAGTGGTCTAGAGGTTGACCTGGAATTTAGTCTCAGAATCTGGGACTGCACCCTCTGTATTGTGGAATTTAAGTCACAATCGCTACGGCTTATGCATGTGGTTGGAGGCACTAAGCTGCATGGAGGCCTTGTCATGCATGCAATTGGGAGTCCAGGTCACTAAAAAAATATTCCAACTCATTGTTTGGGCACTAGGAGTTGTTGTTTAGCTCTTGGGTGTCCTGTAGCTCCTGAGAAGGGTCAGTAAAGTTTTAGATGGTTGAATCCACTTCCTTAATTGCACCGAGGAGGATGAGTCATGTCATAGTAGCCCTCGTCTCATGTTTACCCCAACAAGTCGGTGAAAGTGGTTAAATGTAGGAGGAACGCGTTACAATTTCTGCTTGTTAAATGGGTGTGTGCATTGAAAGATCTAGGCTTTAGAGAAAACAAGGGATCCAACTTGTAGGATCTTACTATACTTAAAGGAAGTAAAGTTAGTTCCATGTACATCTCCGACATTAACATGAATAATGTTAGATGTATCACCACAACAACTAGAATATTCTCTAGGATCATCAACAACACAATCACCACTTAGCTTCCTACATCTTTGAGCTTGCATGTTTCTATGATTTGTTTTAAGTGTGCATTTAATGTACAATAACACTACAAATTGAAACTCTTAAATACATTAACCTTCAAATTAATAGTATGGAGAAGATCCTATAGAAATCTATTTTTTATAAAAGAGTTGAGAGACCTAAATGGAAGTGTTTACTTTATTTTTCTTGTTATTTGTCCATTTCACTTTATTAATGTTGCAAATGTAACACTTTGAATTTATCAATTCATTGGGTGCCCTGAAAAGCTCGTTACACAATATGATTAAATCGAAACCCAAGATGAAAAGTTCCACCTTCAAAAAATAGTTAGGTAACTCTCCATTAATGGTCATTTTAAGAATAGGCCAGTTGCCACTTAAACCATTGATAAGCGAGACTTAAATATTGTTTAGTGACATCTCATATCCTATTATAAAGTATTTTCTTCCATAAAAAATATTTACAATCATGCCCATCACCTTTGTTAGTTTCAAAGTAATAAAAATTTTGTATTTGGAAACTCAACTTTGTAATCATCTCCTCTTATATTCTCTTAACAAGATGCCCTTCTCTTGTGTGAGCAAGGACTTTGGTCCCCCAAGGTTTAGAGTTCAAATCCTCCCTGGGTGAACAATGTAAACATATGTGAAAATCTAAATTTCCTACTAGCCTACAAAAAAAACAAGACACCCTTCTCAAATATCACTCTTATTCAATCTCTATATTTTCTTGGAGGTTACATTGCTAGTTAATTTGTTTTTCTTAGTATTCACGTGACTCTGTTATTTCTAATTTCCTATTTTCCACTATTGATTCAATACATTCATATATTTTCCAATACGTTTCCATATATTTATGGATGCATGATTGTTACATTTTTTTTTAATTTAATGTTGTTAATATAACAAACTCCCACCAATCTATTGAAATATTTTTTATTCTTTGTTTTTATTCTTTTGCAGGTTTCCAAAGAAAATACATGGAAAGTAACATAATAACCCTTAGTAGGACTATAATTGGTCATTCAACAAATTTATTGCTTCTTGTATCAATGAAAGAATGAAATGGCTACGAATTTTACCTCGTTGGGTTCCAATGCATTTGGATATACAATATTCAAACTATACAATCTAGTATTTGAATTTTTTTTTTTATTTCTTCCAAGAATTAGCTTTGTTCTTCCTTCGAAAAACTACGAACGAGGATAAATTATCATCCTATTTTTTCTGCATGTTTTTATTTTCTTCATCTTTAAATCCTTTCAACAATCAATTATGATAGACATTTTATATTATTAATTCACTAGAAGTTTTTAGTGGATCCTTCTTTGTTATAGCCTCACTATAATTATTAGGTGAGCAACCATTAAGATACCAAAGTTATTCAACAACTTTTTTTTTGGCTTTATATTATTTAGGATGAAAAATCAAGCTACATGACTCAACATTTTAAATTGGATGTGCATTCATGTTTTCCCATCTTCTTGGGATATCTTTGAGTCCGTGGGTTAAGGATTTACATAATTATTCATATTCATCTAAAAGGATTATTATTTCCTACTTATAGGCCAAATAGTATACAAAAATTTGAAGGAAACACCTAGTTCACTCGACAATAGAGTTGTTGTTAGGATAGGTGAAAGAAAACAAAAAAATGGCGATGGAGACTGTTGAGAAACCAAGTGTAGATAGTTTAATGCTTGATTCCTCTTCTTGATAATTACTTGTGAATATTATATGTCTTCTTATTACTTCTTATGTATTATTCATCAATAAATTATAAAAATGTTCAAAACATAAAGATCACAATGAGATAAAAGACACCAGAAATTAGGTTAGAGGCCAGGGAGAAACCCATAAGGGGAAAACCCAACGATCCTTCTCTTATAGAATCAAATCAAAATTAGAGATATCCAAGACCAAGACCAAAACCAAAATTCCACAAAGACACTGAGTAAAGCCCTCCTCCAAGTCTCCTCCAATAATCAAAGTCAACACTAGTCAAACTTCCTCAAAATCTAGTCAAACTCAAATTTTTGGCTCGGTAGTAGAGGCTAAATTTTGGCCTGCAATTACCTTAGAAATTCGGACCTGCTCCACAAATAAAATTCTCACACATGCAAGCTACAATAGGGTATACAATTCATTTTTCCTCTTGTGATTTGACTTCCTTCTCTCTCCTTTGACTTTAACCTTCTTCTTCTTTGTTTTGGTACAGAAGACACTTGATGATGTGATGGATGAATGAACTTTCCAAGAGGTCAAATTATCTCTCATATATAACTGTCTAGGAGGGTCAAATTGGTGTCACTAGGTTAACTTGTCCAAGGAGGGCCAACTTGGTCATCTTGTGGGATGATGACTGAAAAATAAAATTTAGATTCCTTTTCTTACAAATGTCCACATATAACGATATGATCAATGGTTCATTCTTTACTACATTGATGTAAAGATTCAAATCTGCAGTACTTTTGACAAAACCAAGCCTTATTAAATAGGCATCTATATGAGCATACCATGCTTTAGTGGTTTGTTTTAAGCCATATAGAGATTTCTTTAATCTACAGACATGGGATTCCTTCCCATGGACTTCAAATCCTTGTAGTTGTTCAACATAAACTTCTTCATCAATTGTGCCATTGAGAGAAGTGGTCTTCACGTTCATTTGATGTATATTCCATCCCATAGAAGCCATAATAGAGATAATAGTTCTAATTATTGTGTATCATTTGGTTGTAGGAGAAAAAGTTTCATTGAGCTGAAAGGCTCATTCTGCAATCGAGTATGAAGAGGATGTGTAATTCCATTTGTGCTCAACTTGGATTTGACATGTGTCCCTTAAAGAAAACACTTTAAATGAAAAAATATTTCCAGATATATTAAAAACATAAATGATTGTACATATTTGGTTAGTTTTAATTAAAAAAATTAATAATCATATTCTCATGTGCTCACTTGGTTTGTTGATATTTCACTTTCACTCTTCTAGTAATAAATAAAATATTTCAAAGTCTATGTTAAATAATATAATTTAATATAATTTTACAGAGATAAAGTAATTAAAAATTAAAAAACAAAGTCTATTTCTTTTATAAATATTTCAGTATATAACTTAAATAAATTGTTTGAATATTCATATTAAGTAACATATCTCTCTCTCTCTATATGTTGGGTTGTGTTATATTCTTTCCACATAGTTAACAGGGGGTTTGAGGGGTACCCATAACCCCACTTTATGGGGTCCGGGGCAGCGCCCGGAAAATTTTGGTTTTGGACCCTATGTTAGGTTGGGCGGACCCACCTATGGTTTTGTGCATGATTTTCGCACATGTTTTTTGGACGCGATGGTTTTCGGTCCATGGTATTGGATCGATGGTTTTTTGGTCCATGTATTGGACGTGACGGTTTTTCGGTCCATGGTATTGGATGCTTCAGCATGTATAAATATGTATTGTAACATTGAAAGGAACATAATGAAAAATCAAGCTGGTAGTCT
>APFE030918274.1:0-18156 GCA_000404065.3 Pinus taeda
GCATGGGTGTGGGGTGTAGTGGGAGGGCGGGTTAGAGGGTGAGGGGGCAGGTGCGGTAGGGATGGGAGTGTTGACAAGTCATGTGGGGATGTGGAGAGGGGGTAAGGAGGCAGGGGCACGGGGTGTGGTTGAAGGAGGTCAGAGTGTCGAGAGTGGGGGGTTGGTGATAGGGTGTTAAATGAGAAGTTATGAGGCATTTTTATGTTGTTGGATTATATGTCTTAATTATGATAAATTTTATTGTTTAAAATATCTACAATGCAATATTAAATTAGAGATATAATGTATGTTTTATTCAGTATACAAATAATGACTTTTGAATTCATTTAGTGATGTAATTTGTTCATAATGTCATGGTTTTTTAATTTTATAGTTGAAAAAATTTCAATTTCTTTTGTATCTAGCATGTTATGGTTGAAAACATGTTAAATTTATACTTAGGAAAGAAAATTGATATTCTACCAAAAACATTAATGTGTTTTTTCCTCATAAACAACTTTGTTTGAGACATAAAAATTTTGTTTTATTAGATTTTTTGAAAAATTTTGAAAATTGACCCTAAAAGAAAAAATAATTGTTCCAGTATTATCACTTTCATTTTGAAGCTATATTTTGCACAAAAATTTCATAGTAAATTTCGTAGTCACTACCATTTTTAAACATGTTCAAAATTGATGCCTAAAAAATAAAAACATCGTTCCAGTATACACACTTTTCATTTTTAGCACTATTTTTGATGTTTTTTGGGGTTTTTTGGCCAGATTTCCCATTTTGAGTTTATAGTTCCCGTTTCAAAGTTTACATTGTTCCAATGATTTGTACTCAAATTTACTACTACATAATAATTAAAACCCTCAGTTGTTGCACCGGTTTTCCCACATTGGATTTTTCTGGGGACATTGTCCATAAACAAATGTGTGAATGTGTGTGTTTATTTCTCTCTAGTGCATTATTTAGTTTCCACAATATTTTATTTTGTGTAGGCTATAATGTATGTATTTCAATACTTGTTGTAGAAGACTGCAAGTAACTTGTTCAAGTAACTTAACAAGTAGGTGAAATATTATTAGTTTGTCACAATAGGAATCGAGTAACCCATTTCTCACAAATCATTATAAGATCTATCTGCTGACCAAATAACCCAACAAGGATGTTCCTCATCCAGATAGCCTCACAAGTTACTTGACTAGAAGCCATGTACTTTGCTTTTGCTGAGATTAGTGCAATTGATCTTTGCTTCTTGTTGTACCAAGAAATTGTTGTTGACCCAATACTGAAGATCCCCCCTGATGTTCTCTTCCTGTTAGATGGACTCCTTGCCTAATCTCCATATGTGAAGCCTTGTAGCTTCACTCCCTCTGTTTGCTTGTACCAAAGACCAAACTGAGTGGTGCCTCAGAGGTATCTCAACACATGTTTATATGCCTTCCAATAGAGTTTGGTTGGCTTAACCATTGCTTGACTAAGCTAGTTAACTGCAAAAAATATGTCTGGTCATGTGTTCACCAAATATATAAGTGAACCCACAAGCTTCCTGTAAATAGTAGCCTCCACTACTTCACTTGAAGTAGCATCTTCCTTCCTCCAATTCCCTATCATAGGAGTATCCATGGGTTTGTTTCTCACTATGTGGAACTTCTTCAATATCTCATTGGCATACTTTCCTTGAGAGACAAACAATTCCTCATCTCATTGCCATACTTCCATACCAAGGAAATAATGCATGTGCCCGAGGTCCTTCATCTCAAATTCTCTTGCAAGATCCTCTTTTCAATATTTTACCAGCTTCTCATCACTTGTTAGAATTAAATCATTGACATATAATACTATCATAAAAAACTTACCTTCAACCACAATATGGTAAAGGTTTGCATATGCGTCACTTTTGGTGAAGCCCAACCTGGTGAAATAGTTTCTGATCCTGGTGTACCAAGCACGAGATTCTTGTTTCAATCCATACATCACTCGATTAAGTCTACACACGTGCAATTCTCTATTGAAGGTCTCAAATCCTTCCAACTGCTCAATGTACACCTCTTCCTCAATGATTCTGTTGAGGAATGTTGTCTTTACATCCATATGATGTATCTTCCATGTCATCTGCGTTGAAAGTGATAGAATAGATTTGATTAAAGAGTACCTTACTACTGGAGAAAATGTCTCCTTGTAATCAATTCCCTCCACTTGAGAGAACCCTTTGGCCACACATATGACCTTTTATTTCTCCACACTCCCATCTGCTGCTTGCTTTACCTTGTAAATCCATCTGGAACTCACCACTCACTTGTATGCTAGTCTTGGGACCACTTCCCAAACACTATTTCTGATAATGGAGTCATACTCCTCTACCATGGCATCAACCCATATTGGTTACTGCACTGCTTCCTTGAATGAGGATGGCTCAATCTCTACACTCTCGCTCATCAACACCATGTAGCCAGTGCACCGATTTGGTGACCTCCTTGGCCTGTGTTGTGATGTGGGTGCTCCCACATTCTCTCTAGCATCATGCATCAATCTATCTGTTTCCTTCCATCTCTGGAAGTATTCGCATGAGTGGGTACTTCCACTCTCTGCTCCTTTTCATGTGACTTCTCCACATCATCCTTAGGTTCTTCCTTCGGAGCTAAAATCTCCTCATTTGCATGCAATTGAAGCTCCCTCTCAAGGGGACATCTCATGGACTTCTCTTCATCGAACATCACATATCTACAAATCACTGTCATCCTATGAGATGGAAGGTACACTCGATAGTTTTGAGGTGTATCAGTGTACCCCACAAATATCCCCAACTTAGTTGTTGGTTCTAACTTTTTCCTTGCATCCTTGGTAACATGATAGTAAACTCAAGAATCAAATATCATGAAGTGTGCCACATCTAGTTTCTTACGTGAAAAAATATTCTTTTGGTGTACTCATCTTGAGAATCTGATGAGGACTTCTAGTATGCACATATACAACTGTGTTGCATGCTTCAGCCCACAAGTACAATGGTAGGCCCTGATCATGTAACATTTCATGTGTAGCTCCCACAATAATTTTGTTCTTCCTTTCAGCCACCCCATTATGTTATAGGTTATGGGGTTCTATTAACTCCCATAGAATACCTTCAGATGCACACAAGTTCTTGAATTCATTTGACACATATTCTCCACCATTATCGCTCCTGAGATCCTTCACTTTCTTGCGAGTGTATTTCTCAACAAGTGCTTTAAATTCACAAACTTTAGAAAACGTCTGATCTTTCTTCTGCATGAAGAAAAGCTAGCACTTATGTGAGAAATCATCTACAAATATTACATAATACCTATACTTGGCCATTTAGGCTATCGAGAACAATCCTCACAAATTTAAGTGAACTCTTTCAAGGATCGCTTGCACTCAACTGTCTCTATCATGAAAGGTGGATTTGGTGTACTTCCCTAGTGTACACCATTTGCATGTATCTCTATGATCTAGTGCACCCTTGGGAAGTAATGTAGACATTTTTTGCATGATCTTCAAAGCTCCATGGTGAAGCTAGCCCAGTTTTCTATGCCATTATTCATCTATGTCTCGGTTCTGCTCCTTCTCCACTTTTGTTCTCAAAGTAGCACAATCTTCTACATCAAATTTGTAGAGGTTCTTCACTTGAACCCCGATCTGCTTCAATTGTCTTGAGGCTATGGGACGAAGGAAATCGTTTCCTTTGATAAATATCACATTGTATCTATGGTCCTATAACATCACAATTGAAACTAAATTCTTCATCAGACCAAGAACACACATTCCATCTTTTAATGTGAGAGGAGAACTAGACTCCCTCTGAAAAGTAACATATTGATGTCGGTCGCATTATACTTTCCATCATCTCCCATTTCGATGTGCATTTGGAAGTTCTTATCCTCCAAGTTACTAAAAAATTCTTTGTTATCGGTCATATGGAATGAGGCTCCACTATATAGATACTACACACTACCCATCACTAATGTCACCATGCAAGCAATGAGGGTGAAATACAACTTGAATTATGAAGAAATAGCTTCACCTACCATTGCTCCTGAGGGCTTCTTGTCAACCTTCTTGTGCAGACACTTCATGGCATAGTGTCCCAACTCATGATAGTGAAAACATTTAATCTTTGACAACTCCTTCATGCTACCTTGACTGGAATCTCCTTTGGATTGGAATTTATTTCATTTCCCTTTCTTTGCCTTTCTAGCTAAGGCACAGTTCTCCTCATCATCATGCTTGGATGAGGTTCCATCTCTGGCCCTCTGCCTTATCTCTTCTTGAACCAAGTCAGACCACAAATTCTCCCACTTTGGTAGATGCTCCCTTCCATTTACTAAATTTTGGTAGTTGTGCCAGCTCTTAGGAAGGCCTAGAAGTGCTAATATGACCAGATCATCTTTATAAATTGTAATACCGACACTCCCAAGATCATACCAAAATTGGGTGAACTTGCTCAAGTATATTGTGTTGCCATTATCCATCTTGATCTTCCGAAGCTTGTCCTTCAATGCCAGTTTTCTATGGTCACTGGTGTTCTGAAATAAGTCAACCAAGGCTTGCCACATTGCATATGGTGTATCTTTCCTACGGATGTTTGAGACAATATGTTCTTGAACTCCTTCTAGTATGATCCTTATCGCCTTTGCAACACATTTCCTCCACTTTGCCAAATGTTGAGCATAAGTTGTTGGAGGCTTAGGAATATCTTTGTCTATGACTTCCTTCAACCTGTTGTCTTCCAACACTGCCTCCATCCTATCCTTCCAAGCAATATAGTTCAAACTACCCTCAAGGGCACCTTCAAGTCTCAATTTGTAGAATGACAACCTGTTGGCTCTGAAGAATGATACTGCAAATTTGATTTCACCTACAAAAGACAAACTTGTATTCTCCTCTTCTATAGTGATTTCTGATCTGATACCATGTAGAAATTCCTTGTAGATTCAAATTGCTAATTATAATTTACTAAAATAATATACTTGAATCCACTCTACTCATTAGCGAAAACAATTAAACAATCACGAAATCACAAAGCATACAAGAGAAATAATTCATTAAACGCATTACACAATGATTTCCTAGGGAAAACCACAACTAAAAACCTATGCTAGTTGTATATTGCATTATTCATAAAATATAAGAAGATTATTATGCTTTGCTCAAGCCTGAGTAACCTTTGCATTATCTCTATTTGTCTCACTGCTTGCTAGACAAGACTTGGCCAATACTTAACCAAATTTTGTCTTGCCCAAGTCCCTATTTCCTTGTGTTGTTTCCTTGGGAATTAGTCCCCTATTAATTGGGGAAAATCTTCAATATGAATTGTGTAATCCTCATAGGCCTTCATTTGATTTCATGCGCCACCTATACAATTCAGATGATTATATGATTGATAATACACTGTCCTTCAACTCCAATCTCAACTGGTTAAATCTCAGATCTAACATGCATGAGTTATTTACGGGTGAATAATTAGTTAATGGGTTGAACACATGAAGAAGCACCCCACTGTCTAATCTCCTACTAGTTCCTCCATCAATTGGAACTATTTTAACTAAATTTAACTCGTTTAAATTGAGTTAATTAATTACAACTCAAAATAAATTGAATCAGGGCTCCTATAAAGTAGGAGACGCTCTACATGACTCAAGTTAGACCCTCAACTTGAATTAATTGAGCCAAATAATTCAATTTAACTTAGTTAACTCGTACAAGTTGTCTTGTGATGTGGAATTGCAATTTTATTCATAATTTAATTCAAGGACAAAATTAAATTATGATTCTCTTGTTGCATTTACAACAATTAGGGCTTTCTAGTAATAAACTATTTATAAAGGTAAATGCTATTTATTATTTTTTTGATTATTTTCATTATATTAATAATAATATATTTTTAGAGATATAATACTATGCATTATTTTTTTATTTGCTTTACTAAGCTGGATGTTGACCCCTGTAAAGGCCCATGAACTTTGTAAACCTTTTGGATTATCAATGTAAGTGTTACCATGCTATAAATTCATATCTTTTTTTTGGTTATTTTACCTTTTAAATAAAATCCACATTTCATATATTTGTTTGGATTAGGCCCATGAACTTTGTAAACTTTTTGGATTATCAGTGTAGGGTTACTATGCTACAAATTCATATCTTTGTTTTGGTTATTTTACCTTTTTGATAGTCCATATTTGATATCTTTGTTTGGATTATTTTACTTTTCTATAGTCCACATTTTCTATTATGTCGCTCATAAATTATTGTTTTCGTTGATTTAAGTATACTACTAGCCCAACAATATAAATTAAATGGTTGGTAAATATCTATGGGCATTAATTCATAATAAGCGTCAAAACACTTACTTCATGATGAATCTTACGTTTCTAAAATAAAAATAAAAGAAATCATAAAAACTTAATTAATTAATAATAATAATAATAATAATAATAATTAATATATAAGTTAAACATATGTACATTTTTAAAAACTTGAATAAGATTCTTAACCATGGAGATTTACTCCCAATTTATCATGGAGATTCTTAATCTTGTAAATAGAGTTTGCGACAATACCATGGCTTATTGATACTTCATGCCAAAAAAAACTATAATTCACTTCATGTGACACTTGTTCACAAGACATTTTTCTAATTAATCAATTTAATTAAGAGAGTTAAAAGGGCATAACTACTTTGGAGATAAATCCCAACCATTGATTTGTGTATACTACTATGAATATTCTAGAATTTCCATGGAGGTAAATTATGGAAGCCCTATTCCAAAATAGACATGTCTATTTGTGTAACAAGTGGTATCATGACTCTTTATTATGCCAACACACACCCACATTTTAGAGGCTTATTTTAGGCTAGATATGTTTTCTCACATCCTTAAATACTACAATTTGTTGTTTAGTGGGTAAAACTATGGTTAGGAAACATACAAGGATGTCACATGCCAACCTGTAACACTTTTTCACTCATGCTATTATAATTTTTTGGTTTGTTTGTTTAATCTATATCTTAATTGGTTGGATGACATTATTTATATAATCCATTGCTTATCCTCTCACTACTTAATGCACCCCTTTGCACTATCTTTACTTGGTGTAAATATGCCTCATCCCCATTCATATTTATTATGGTTGTAATAATCCTTGGTAAGTTTTATTTATGGGATCAATAATACTTGTAGCCAATCATATGATCCATTTCTCTCCTTAGTGGAGATACATCTATTAATGGTTTTTTGTAAAGTCATGAGGGGAATGTTGTTATATGCCACAACCCATATGAGCTATACTAAACCTATGCTCCTTCCACCTATCTATGGTTTAATTCTTATGCTACATCTGTTAATGTTAATGATTATATTTGGTGCACCATGTTTGGAGGTAGGTTCTAATGTGCATAATACATTTGAGCCATGGTTACAACTAGTTATCGACCCTCTCCATCAACTTCTCCTCACACCCCACGCATCCCAGACCATGTGAATTCTCCTGCCACATGTCCTGAGTCACATGAACGAGTACCACCGACTTATGAATTCACTTATTTCGAGGCGATGAGGCACATACAATTGATATCTTATTCAAGTCATCAATTTTGGGGATTCATTTTGTAAACCCTAACTCCTCATTCTAGCAGTCTTTCGTTCATTGTGTTTACTTTTTCGCTATGGAGAGGGGAGGGTTTTGGAAAGTTGGCCTGGTGCTCGAGTGTTTTGCTTTGCCTTTGCTGCAATTCTTTGCTTGGATGTGCAATGGTCTCACCTGATCATCCCCATGACTCTGCGGCCTATGGACTAAACCCCCACCTTCAAATTATGCACAGTGACCACGCTTGGGGCAGCAAAATTTCATCAGTCGTTCCACTTCAGACGGGTAAGCTTGCCTTAGGCTTTTTGGGTTTATTTGTCTCATTTTACTCACGACATTCTAACTTGGGTGTTCTTCCCCTGTGGTTTTTGTGGGCAAGTCTGGACTTCAAACCACCCTAGGGCGGCCACAAGTTCTGGAACCCCGCCATGGAGGCACCCTCACCACCTCGCGATTATGGTAAGAACCTTTCTCTTATGATGTAGGGCTTAACCTATGATTTCTCCCCTAAATTCTTCCTATTTTTACTAAGTTCTGATGGGTTGCTTGGTTTTGGTTTTATTTCTAAATCCATAGGGTAGACCTGTGTAGAGTCTTAATCCGGGGGCCATTGCACATGTAATAATATTAGTTTTTTGTTTTTTTGTTTTGTTTTACATTATTCATAGTGAAGCGATTAGGGTCACTAATTCCTTTTTTTTTTTGGGGTTTTGACACAGGTATGTCATCATTTCCCTCATATATGGTTCTTATGTATCACTACCTTGGATAGTTTCTCTCTGACAAGGCATCCATCTCCTTCTAGGTTGGTTACTTCGTGCTCCCCTTCCTCTATGATCGACTCACTGCAACCTGGAAAGGGCCTTTAAATTATTAAGGGGAAATTGTAATTGTTTACCTTACAGTCCTTATGGGGAAGCGTCAGGTGCACCCCTATTTTGTTTTACTAATGTTTGATGGCCACGAAATACCCCTCTGGTGTCGATCGTGGTTCCTTACTTGGGGTTAGAATTCCCTATTTTTTTTAAACAATAGAGGTGTTTGTAACAATGCCTATGAGCAAGGAAATACTTTAATTTTAGTACTAAATTATATATGTTGTTCGTGGACTTGTGTGACGAATCTTCATTGTGCCATTTAGTAATGGATTCTGCTTGCATTTTCTTTTCACCATTTCACCTCTGGTTAGCGCCTAGGTTGTTTTGGTAAGAAATTATATTTTTTTACTGAATTTGATAGTAGGTGATATCTACTGTTAGTTTTGGTTTTATTTCATATACTCTTTTCTTCCTCAACTTTTTACTTTAATGCATCTATGGTCTATTGTAATGAAATGTAAGAACATTTTGCTTAACGTATGAGCATAACCATTTTATTGTTGTACTAGAGATTCTACTGGTACTTTGTTTGATGGGTAGTCATCAGTAGTTGTCCCATTGCTAAGGAATGTACTCCATTAGTTTGTCTAATGAAAGGTTTCCCATAATCATCTTATTGTAGATAATGTATAATATTACTTTACTTAATGAATGCTTTTCCAACAATGTTCTTACTATCTCAAAATGTGTGATATTAATTTGTGTAACGAACGGTTTTCAGTGACTATCTTTTTGTTCAGAAATGTAAGCCATTAATTTGATAGGCGCAAGGTTTCCAGTAATTGTCTTATCTTGAAGAATTTGAATTATTAGCTTGCCAAATGAATAGTTCGACCTAGAAAATGAATTTGTAATTAAGAACAAGGAATGGTCATAATTGTGTGCTTTTTTCTAATGTTCCAGTCGAACACTTTTAAATAATTCACTCATTCTGAATGATCCTATTGAGTCTGTTAGGACATAACTATTTTGTAAACATCCTTCTCTAGTTGTAGTTATTTCTTACTACTGTCCTACAATAATTGTTACATTAACTAAGTTATTCTCCAGTTCTCCTTTCTTACATATTCACACTCAACATCCAAACTTTACTTCTTTCCTAATCATTTATTTTCAATAGCCCAGATTTAATTTTAGTTTATGTATATGTTTCAGTCCAACTAGCCTACCATTGAGAGAGATAATGCTCACGTGAGCAAAAAGATACACTGAGAGTGTTTAGGAGCTCAGAATTTGTTAAAATTTCAAAGAGTCAGAACTTTGATAAGTTTATCTTTAGATTGAAGAGCTCGTCATTCTGAATCCAATGGTGAGAACGACACTCAAATCCAAGCTCGTATGCAAACGTTAGAGTCGATCAAAGTTCAGGGTTGACTTAATGACATGGCAGGATTAGATGACATTTCAAGGGTCCTAGCTAATCGGGAGGTGCCAAGTGTCACTCTGCCATTTTCCCTCACATATCGGCAATCACAATAAAAAAGAAGATCGCATTACAGCCCTGGACCTGAAAGGGTATGGAGTTGCGATGCGACATCGGTTGAAGTTGCAATTGCAATGGATCACAATTACATATTGACGAATGATGGACGAGTATGAAGAATCGGCCCCCGATACAAGGCAGGTTGTGATGCAATCGCAATTGCACATCGCAGGTTTATCGTAATCGGCCCCCGGAGCAATCGGTTGTGATGCGATATATCACAATTGCATATCGCACCCGAGACCTGCCAATATATATATGCGCCATTGCCGATAACGTTGATTGTGATGAGCGATAGATTACTGGACACAATATTTTACTATGCTGCAATTTTTAATCCAACAGGTCCGCCTTATCACCAGATCACATGTTCATGCGTTAAGTCTTGTGTAAGGTGTATTACCCCTGGCACGCCGATTGCGATATCCAACAGTCTGGGGAACCATCGATGTAACCATTGGACCTACCTGCAAGTGTGACCACTCGGACCTTAACCGCGAGATTGGTGGGATTGATGGCAGAATGAATATTTGTGGTAGAACAACTAGTTTTGTCTACGATTATTGAATTTAATTAGCAATAATCTAGATTTGGAGGAGGAAATTGTGGGGAGACTGGCATAAGTCATAACTAAGGCAATTTTCGACCAAATTGGATGAAAAAAGAGGCTAGATAGCCATTTTTGGGCATTCTGAACTCCTTGGAACATGTTTCAAAGTCAAAGGAGCACTTATGGATATGATTTTTACAAAGTGAAGACTATGGGTGGCCTGGTCAACCAGAGTTTTGATTCAGTGTATGGAGGCATTCCAAGATGAAGATAACCTTTTAGGGGTATTCCAGCCTCCATATGTCTTCTGTAGCAGCCATTACAACAATGTTGTAGCTGTATTTCTTCTTTTCTCTATATGTGTATGGAGAAAGACACTTGTTTAAGTGCTTCAAGTAGATTGTTGTATTTGTTTATGCTCTTGGAAATTGGAGTATAGGGTCTTGATTTGAGAGCCCTTAGCTTGCTGATTGTTTCATGACTAACTGTAGGTTATCATATGTTTAGAGTGAGAATTATTTGTAGAAGAATGTTTCCTTGAAGGGGAAACTAGCCACTCTTTTTGTCAGCACCTTTATGTACTCTTTATCTGATCTCAATTGGAGCAGATTAGTAATGCTATGCTAATTCCCTTCATCAGAATATAAAAATGTGCTTGAGGTTGTACTCCAAAATAGCAAGTAAAAGCACGAATTTTATGTGTTTTTTTTTAAGATAGTGTCATGAAGATAACTTAAAAGATGAAACCAAAACACTCAATGGAAGCTTGCATCAAACAATAATACATTAGCCACTAATAAAGGAGTTCACCCCTCCTAGATTACATCCCCTTGGGTCATCTCTAAAGGCTTGACTCCTTCTCATTATGCTCACAATTCTTCAGATAAAGAGTACATAAATGCATTGACAAAACGAGTGGCTAGTTTCCCCTTCAAGGAAACATTCTTCTGCAAAGAATTCTTACTCTAAACATATGAAAACCTACAACTATTCATGAAACAATCAACAAGATAAGGGCTCTCAAATCAAGACCCTATACTCCAACTTCTAAGAGCATAAAAAATACAACAATCTACTTGAAGCACCTAAAAAGGTCTCTTTCTCCATACACATATAGAGAAAAGAAGAGATATAGCTACAACATTGTTTTAATGGCTGCTACAGAAGACATATGGAGGTTGGCATACCCCTACAAGGTTATCTTCATCTTGGAACTCCTCCATAAATTGAATCAACACTCTGGTTGACCAGGTGTGGTGTAGGAATATCCTCTCTATGGACAGAGACGATCCTTCTATCCCAAGAGAGTGGGTCCAGCCACAAGCAAGACAATCTAATGTAAAATTCCGTAGATTATAATTGAATAAGAGGGCCTACCTCTTATAATGCTAATCCACTTGATGGTGATCTTGCTTCCTTGCTCCATCTTCCTTTCATTCCTTTGGTTCAAGTACCTGAAACAAACATGTAAGGAACAACAACAAACGTGATAGCATAAAATCGAATCCAATCTACTTAAAAGGTCAAGGAGTTCTAAGATATCAAATGTAATATTACACCCAGTATAGGAAATAAACCATTAGTTGTATTAAAATAAACTTCAAACAGAAATACAACTGAAGCCTTGACATTGGAGATATCCTTTGCGGTATCCAAGTCCCACTACACGCCTTTTCAGCACTCTCCCTCCTCATGATTTAGCTACCAAATACTAGTCTTTTTTTTATCTGAGACTAATCTTCTTCTATCAAAAGCTAAAGATTTTAGAATTTTGGAGCTGGTTCTACTTCTCCACCACTCTCACTATGTCTTCTATTGTAACCAAAAAGGGTAAGAGGAAGTGGTTTATATAGGGAGAGGAGGATAAGAATGAGATCCACTCAAGGGGGAATAAGGTATTATCTCCTTGGGAAGGTCCACTTTTAAGGAGAAAAGAAACTTATACGAAGTTCTTGGCCCTTATCCAACCAAACAAACATCCAACACATCACCACTAGAAGTTTCTAGACGTGAAACTCCATTTCCTTTTATAAAAATAGTCTAGAAGTAGACCAACGTGGGTATTGGGCTAATACTAGCGCCGATCAGTGTGGGTCACAGTGTAAAACTCTGCCATCGACTCAGGTGACACACTGGGAAAGAGTGATGATCTTAAAAACTAGGTTCTAAGAAGGATTCTCTAGAAATGTTATAAAGGGAGTCGGGACTACTTTCTTCAAACTTCAAGGGATGCAAGAGCATAGGTTTCATGGTCAAAGTATAACACAGTAGTCACTACTAGGGTTCTCCAGGATCAGGAACGGGGAGTGACAGGAGAGTGACAAGTTATTGTGCAACAGATGCCCCCTAAAGCATGAGGTCAGAGATGAGAGCGATGACTGAAATGCTTTAAGACAAAGTGAGGACTTGGAATACCAACATAAGAAGACCTGCAACTAAAACATACATGTACATATATGAAATTTGACATTCATTCCTAATAAACATGAGAGGCATATAACAATACACGAATCCATGGTATAGGCACATCTGTCCATCAAGAAAAGGATCACGTGCATGGATCCTCAACATGGACGTAGACATCCAACTGCAGGGATCATGTGAAATAAATCCACGACATGGGCGTAGCCATCCACATAGAGAGGATAAAAATGAAAAGGCCCACAATATGGTCACAACCATTTGACTAAGCAGGATCAAAATGATACCCACAACACGGTCGCAGCCATTCATCTAAAGAATCATGTATATAATCAAGAATGACTCATCACTCCTCGTAACCTAGACTTTTGTGATCTAAGCCCAGGGTCTTGCAGTCCAACATGACCCGATCAAAGTACAAATTCTAACATGTGAATAGACGTTCTGAAGTCAAACATGCTAGAAAAACACTTGATTACTAGCCAATGATGTGAATCATTAACAAGCATGAGAGAAACCACCCATAATGTCAATGGCTCTCAAGGCACTATCAATACAATTCACGAAGTGTGAATAAGGACCTGAAGTCAAACACCTACGGAATCACTCAATCGAGGGCCAATGATGAGAACCTATCATCGAGTGCGAAGAACTTTCCATTAAGGCATGCAAGCTCTAAGGTAATGGAAAGGAGTTTTTAGATCAACTTCCTGGATAATGAACGGAAGTTGACAAGAAGCGTTCCATCGAAGGAAGGTCATAATGGATCCTTCATCATCGGCACGAAACGGGAAATAGAATGAATGAGAGTAATCCAAGAATGTGACAGATGATCAGACGATGAAGGATCTATTTTACATCATAGGATCAAAGGTGATGGTGGCGTGGCATAGATTAGATGATAGGTTAAAATGGATAACCCAAACCCAGGAAGGAAAGTGAAAAAGTGAGGATGTCCCAAAACCTGAAAAGAACAACAAATGAGTATCAATGTTCAAGAGTGACATGCTGCCTCAAGTGAAGAATACAACTGATGAACCGATTTCCCCCTATTGTAACATGTATTTTTTGTTGCCTTTAATATTCATGTTTCATTCAAAAATCACTTGAAAATATCTTTAAAAAGATAAGGCAAGAGGGAGATTTAATAAATCGCATACCGGAATCAAAACACAAAAGAAACAAGTGTAAAAGAATTGGCCCATGTGATCAAGTTAAATCATATTATAAATGGTTATGGAGCCATAACCAATATATATATATTATATATATATATATATATATATATATATATATATATGTGTTTGTGTGTGTGTGGTGTGTGTTAAGGGATGTGGTTAATCGTAATCGCAAAGATGCAGTGGGCAGTTATATTATTACCACAGGAATCACTGATCGTTGATTGTGATAAAGGCGTATCTTGAAAAAATATGCAAAGGCTTTGGAAAAGGTGGAAAAAGGTATGGTTACGCATTTTTATATGTATTTCTATTATAAAGGATTATAATATAAATAAGCGCTGAACAGGCTGGACCCGAAGCGTATATATATTATGTTTTATTGGCCTCGGTGGGTCTGCAATCATCGCATAATGCTTTATATATATGTATGTGATATGTCGATTGCGATTTGTGATAGGCCGCACCTGAAACACATATATATTATGTTTTAAAGCCCCGGCGGATCCGCCACATCGCAGGGCTATATATGTTGGTTTCATTGATAGCGATTACGATGGTCGGACCCAAAAACATATATATCGTGCTTTATAATTCTGGCAGGTCCATAAAGCATTGAATGCATATGTGATTAGTTCATTCACCAATTGCGATATGCGATGGGATTTCAGACCCGATATTGTTATATATCACGTTTTATAACTCTGGCGGGTCCGCAGTCATGTAGTTTGTAAAGGATTGGCTTAATACACCACTGGAAAGGACCAATTGCAATTTGCGATGGGAAGCCAATGGAGCATTGAAAAGGAAAAACCGATGGGTTTATGTAACATATTTAATTCTTTTTGAGTTCCACGGTAAACCAAAGGTTTGTGTTAATTTCGCTAGGTAAAGGGAAGAATCAGTGTTAGAGCCGAATATAAAGAAAAGGTGATTGGTCGGGTTTATTTGTATTTTTAGCAATCAGAATACTCCCGACATATATGCGGTCTCCTTTCAAAGCTTTTGGCACAATTTTAGAGTTTCAATATT
The DNA here is from genome assembly GCA_000404065.3 of Pinus taeda. Taxonomy (NCBI): domain Eukaryota; kingdom Viridiplantae; phylum Streptophyta; class Pinopsida; order Pinales; family Pinaceae; genus Pinus; species Pinus taeda. The sequence goes on from APFE030918274.1 coordinate 15,133, forward strand.
TTATAATTATCACTTTTGAACACTTATCCCGTCCATTTCCACTATTCTTCATCATATCATTTGTTATAATCTATCATTTAAATCCATTTTATAAATGATTTATGATCTTATGGATGAATATTATTTATTCTCCTTTATTTCTAATAAATTGATGATTATGAATGATTTTATCAATGATAGTTTCAATAAATTAGTTGTAACATTATTCACCATTTTTAACCTCCAAGATAATTTCTAGATTGAAGATTTGACCATTAAATCTGCCAAATAAGAAATTCGCTGGAATATGAAGCGATAGTTTTGCGGTTGAGATTATGATCAAATGAAGACGAATTTGGAAAATCCGGAACATGGGTTTTTTCTAGAACGGGCCCAATTAACTTTATTATACAACGGTTTGCCAAAATTCGGCTTGTACAGAGAGAAACGCAGGGTTCTTTGAGCACGATTTTCTCAGATTTACTGTTGCGGCCGTCCTCCAAATCTCAGCTGCAAAGCCAAATTCGTCTTGCTTTTGTTGAGAGATGAAAGGAAATATATTTTCTTGTTAATCAAATGGTTAGAATCAATCCAATTTTGTAAAATAAATCATGTTGTACTTATCTTTTGTTGTAACTTCTCTCTGATCTCTCTATTTAAATAAAAACAGAAATCAAAGATGAGGAGGACTTGAGGATGACTTCAGAATGGAGGGATTCGAATGATGGAGAATTGATGATTTGAATTAGAGATTCAGAAGCAAGGATTCATGATAGGATAGGAGGAAGGAAGGAAGGATTGTTTTATGCTGTAAGTCTCAAAGCTTCAACTATTGTAATGATTTCACCATTTAATGATTAATACATAATTTGGGTGTTGCTGTTCACTCTTTTCCTTCTGAAGTAACCCAACAGCATCCGTTGGCGGCTAAGGGCCTAGCCTCTGGTGGAGTACACTACTGCTTCTACTGTATATTATATTCTTTGGTCTATGCGTGGTTTTCTCATCAGCGTGGTTCGGTAATCTGATTTGTTTTATTATTTTGCAACAAAGCTCTGTTACGTTTGATCTGTTAAGTGATATCATTTTCTGAGACAGAAATATCATATTGACTTTGCAATGAATTGTTGTTTCTTTAATTGCTGGTATAAATGGTTTTTATAGGATGCCATTGCTATTCAATTATGGAATGTCTGTGTTGTAACATTTGACCATTGGTATTATTGAATATATCTTAGAATTATATTTCCTTGCGATTGTTGAATCTATGAACGTTGCTGCTCCGTGCTAAAAGACAGTCGTATTATCTATAACTAAGACTGACAATTGAATTACCAAGATCAGATTACTATTGAGGTGTGCCGTGTGTTAAGTTATTGTTTTGCTTTCCATCATTGTTTCATATTCCATCATTAATCAATGCTGTTCTATTTCCTTGTGCTGTTCGATTTATTCTTAGAGTAAAGATTGCTATTAATTTGGCTTTGCCGTTGTTCATTTCCATTAATTAAAGTTTGCTATTTAGATTCCTTTAATTCTAGTTTGTTGTTCCATTTACGGCTGTTCCATTTTAGACTTGCTGTTCCATTTCCTATTTGCTATTCTATTTTACTTTCTGTCGTTCCATTTACTTGTATTTGCTGCTTTGGTGTGAGAGAAGGTCTAAGGCTGTAGTGAGCCTCAACAGTCGTTGCCTAGCTCCCAGACCTATGGTCCATGCTCTAATTTCCTTTCCATCAGTTTCTAGAGGGATGGGTTATCGTTTCCGCACCCTTGACTGATAAGTTGCTTTGTGTGATCTTATCCTTTTGAAGTAATTTAAGTTTAGCATCCGTTTACTCTTTTGTTCTCTGAACGCTGTACTACTAAACATTACTCTTAAGTAAATAGCCGCCTCAGACTGAGTACACTCTTGAAATAAAAAGTCGTCCCCGGGTTGACAATTAATGTGAGGTAATTATGTGTTAAAAAGACCATTTTTATCACTCCACATTTTGGCACCGTTGCCAGGGAGAGTGTAACCATTTCTAAAGAGTAGTGTGAATCTGATGAGTGCTTGCTAGGGAAGAGTTGGATTTTAAAAACGGAAGGTAAGAACCTGCGTACGGAGCATGTAAAAGCCCTGCTCCCCCGTCCGCTTTCCAGCAGGACTGTTAAAGAACCTAGGGTAGAAGTAGATGTTTGAATTTTTGTGTGAATGATTAGGAAAAAGATAGAAATTAAAAAAAAAATGAATCACATGATCTCACGCAAGTGGTGATGTAAGCACCACCCATTTCACTAACTGATTGATAGGAACATTTGAAGAAGGAGCCTCAAAGAAACACATGAAGAACATCTTAAACTATGAAATGGCTCACGTTTCTACTTTTGAATTTCCTATCAAAGATCTAGGAGGAGTGACACAAATGCACATAATTCGCCCATCTTTACCAAATTTTCATGGTTTAGCAAATGAAGATCCAGATACATTCTTATTTGAGTTCGAAATACTTTGTAGAGGATATGATTATTGTACTAATGATCAAAGATTGAAAGTGTTTCCTCTTACTCTAAAAGGAGCAGCTCCTCCGATGGTTTCAATGAGCCTAGGTGGGAATTGCATCCAATCATGGGAGCACATGAAGAACATATTCTTGAAGAAGTACCAAGACTATTGCAAATCCAATGAAGATATTTTCAGTATGATACAAGGGGAAGATGAAAGCTTGGAGGACTATGTAGATTGATTTCAATACAACCTTCAAAAATCAAAATATAAGCATTTGGAAAAAGAGATCTTAAAAACGTGCCTTCTTAAAGGAATCAAAGATAAATTTTTAGAACTCTTAAATCTGATAGGAAAAGGTGATGTTTTTCAGTTATCATATGATGATGTTTGTGAGTTGTGCATAAGGTATTCAAGAGGAATCTCCAAGGCTGGTAAGAATTCTATAGATGTTTGTTCTTTCTTTTCTAAATCTGCTACAAGAATAGGAGACATAAGAGCTGAAATCAATGTTTTATTTGAAAATTTTAAAGTTGATTTTATTAGCTCTCTAAATG
>APFE030918274.1:18246-34242 GCA_000404065.3 Pinus taeda
AGCCATGTCAATTTCAATATAACCAGCAATTTTGTCTACAAGCTTGGCATGGTTCACCTTATGATTGCATGACTACTCTCCCTCATCTTGTAGCACAAGCACATTCTCCATATTCTCCACCAGCTCTTTTGCAACATCCCGCTTGCATATCATATTCATCCACTCAACCCAATCAACCACATCATCAAAATTCTCCATTCCATACACAATGCCTTGCTCAACTAATTCCACACCCTCGCCACAATAAACTAGTACAACATGCTTACAATGTTGAACTGCCAAATTTAGCCACCCTTCCCACCTGTTCTATCTCACATGCGCTATTAGAGAAAACCTACAATGAGATTCAGAATGTTTCAAATGCAAAAATTGTAGAAGCCATGGAAGAAAATGAGGTTTCTTTTACTATGCATCAACAAGCTATTTTAAAAGCTCAAGAACTTCATGATATGATGGCTATGCGAAATCAAAAAAGTAAAGGATATATTGAAGATTGGTTTCACTCCATCATTTGTTTTGCAAACATCACTCTATGCTTCAACAATTTTTGATACCATTTTTTGAAGGGAAGTGGCTTCTCATACCCTAATATCCATTAACATGGCATTTTTCAAATTTGGGTATGTGCATACATGAAGCCTTACTTCGAAAATGACTTCACTGGAAGTACTTCATCATATACGTAGTCATATTCATTTTTCAAATCAAATAGGTTTAGTGTAGAAAATAAAATAAATAAGGGAATAAATAAATGCATTTTGTTTTTCCATGTAAACCTAGTTGTTTTTGTTGCAACATGCTATGCAAATTAACATTGGTGATAATTTTTTTAATTCATTTGTGTGTGTAGATGAATTATAATGGAAATAATAGTTCTACAAACACTTATATTCATTTTTATCATCAATATGAAAAAATGCTTGAACATCATTTTTTTGGCTTGCGGGCTTGATGGAATTTCTGGAAAAATAGTCGGGACAGTCATGTTTTGAGGGACCAAAAGTGAATATTTTTAAAACCTGTTTCTATCCTAGGTAACTCTTTATTTATACTTTCTAACCCAATTTGAATCACTCAATTTGGATTTGAAACGAAAACATTAGAAACAAAACATTGACAGGGTGTCTAGTGGGAAGCCCAGGAATAGAGTTGGGACAGTCAGTATTTGAAGGCTTAAATGAATGAATTTTTAAAACATGTTTCTATCCTAGGTCTCCCTTGATGTATACTTTCTAACCCAATTTTAATCACTCAATTTGGATTTGAAACGAAAAAGTTAGAAACAAAACATTGATAGGGTGTCTAGTGGACAGCTCAGGAACAAAGTTGGGACAGTCAGTATTTGAAGGCTTAAATGAATGAATTTTTAAAACCTGTTTCTATGGTAGATTCCCCTATGAATATAGTTTACAATACAATTTGAATCACTCATTTTTGATATCGTATGGGGAAGTTATGATCAAAATACTGACTGTCTATCGTAAATCAGCACCCTTAAAACTATGTCTTTCCGGTTGTTCCTTACAGTATTTGACCTATCAATTCTTCTTCTCTTCAAAACCTGTTTCTATTGGAAATAAATAAATTAATATAATTTCATTTACAATTTGAATCATTTGAATCCGACATCAAACGAAAAATTTATGCTTGAAATATCAACTGTTGGTCTAAGATGGGTAATCGAAAATGACTCTGTTATGCAGGTTGTTCTAACTAAAATTGACATATCATATCATTGAATCTTTAAAACTTGTTTCTACTGGAGATGAACCTTTGAATTAGCTCTCATTTGGCTATGGAATCACTCAATTTGGACGAAAAACAAAGAAGTTGTGATTAAAACACTACTGGTTAGTATGGTCGACCACTGCTCTCCCGCAGGTGACAAATAAATTTTACTTTGTTATTTTCTCTGTGGATTTGTTATACAGAGTAACTACTTGTTGTTATTTGCATAATTCTTGGATTAGGGGAGCCCGATCACCTCTCTTTCTCCATGATTTAATGTTTTATTGCAGGTAGACACTTGTTTTTTTGCAAGTCTTGGGAAAATAAAGAAGGTCAATTTATGGACGAGTGATTTTTGAAAGAAATTTTATGAAACAAAGGGAGTTTCATCTAACTCATTACCCAACGGATTCATAATAGAACAAATGAAGAATTTATTTCCATTTGAAGATTCATGTTATGTCTTTGCTGCCAAACCATTTTTCAGATAGATCATTTTTTTGACATAGCATCATAGCTGTTGTAACTCAATTTATTTATTTATATATTGTTTTTTGTTGTTTCTTTTCTAATTTCACTTATATTTTGTGTTTCAGGTGTTGCTTCATTCAAAGTGTAACTCATCCTCAGCATCAATGCAGTGAACAGCTAATTCATTCTTTGCGTGCTTGCATCTTATGATTGTGCATTTTGCTGTTCCTTTTCTGAAGGGACAACATTTGTATGCATTTTTGTCGTTCCTGCTGTTCCTTTTTGAAAGGGACATCATTTTCATTTTGCTATTTATTTTCTAAAGGAATAACACATTTTGGTTCAGCCATTTATTTTGCTGTTCCTTTTTCACGGTTCATTTTGTTGTTCCTTTTCGGAATGGAACAACACTTCTGCACTTTCACATTTTGCTGTTCCTTTTCGAAATGGAACAGTTGTTGTTCCTTTTTGAAATGGAACAACACTTTTGCACTTTCACGTTTTGCTGTTCCTTTTCGAAATGGAACAACACTTTTGCACTTTCACATTTTGCTGTTCCTTTTCGAAATGGAACAACTGTTGTTCCTTTTCGAAATGAAACAACACTTTTGCACTTTCACGTTTTGTTGTTCCTTTTTGCAATGGAATAACACTTTTGCACTCTCACATTTTGCTGTTCCTTTTCGAAATGGAATAGCTGCTGTTCATTTTCAAAATGGAACAACACTTTTGCACTTTCACATTTTGCTGTTCCTTTTCGAAATGGAACAACTGTTGTTCCTTTCCGAAATGGAACAACACTTTTACACTTTCACGTTTTGCTATTCCTTTTCGAAATGGAACAACACTTTTGCACTTTCACATTTTGCTATTCCTTTTCGAAATGGAACAGCTGTTGTTCCTTTTCGAAATAGAACATCACTTTTGCACTTTCACGTTTTGCTGTTCCTTTTCGAAATGGAACAACACTTTTTCACTTTCACATTTTGCTGTTCCTTTTCGAAATGGAACAGTTGCTGTTCCTTTTCGAAATGGAACAACACTTTTGCACTTTCACGATTTGCTGTTCCTTTTCAAAATGGAACAACAATTCTGCACTTTCACGTTTTGTTGTTCCTTTTTGAAATGGAACAGTTGCTGTTCCTTTTCGAATGGAACAACACTTCTGCACCTTCATGTTTTGTTGTTCCTTTTCGAAATGGAACAACACTTCTGCACTTTCACATTTTTCTATTCCTTTTCGAAATGGAATGACACTTGCATTTTTTTTTCTTTTTCTAAAGGAACGACACTTTTAGATTTTGCTGTTCTTTTTTCCAAAAAAACGACATTTGCATTTTCACACTTTTTTGTGTGTATTTTTTTTTTTTTTGATATGCATTTTCTTTGCTGTTCCCTACACAAAACACCACTTTCTTTTTGAGTGTTTTTGTTGTTGCTTAAAAAAAACCTAACACTTTGGGAGTATTTTTAAGAGCAACCCTTCCTTTCTCTTGTGGGATTATTCCTAGTTCATCTCAACCACATTTTATTGATTCCCTTTTATGGTATGAAGTACACTATTTTTATGAGGACAAGAATTATGGATTCTATTGAAGCGAGTTAATATCATTCACGTTATGATTTTTAACAGGACAACTCCTTGATGACAACTTATTTTCAAAAGGGACACAATTATTTATATATTACTTTACTGCATAGTTTTCTGTTGAACATGATATTGATTGATCATCTTAATACTATGTTGGTTCCACCCTACATGGTTATAATCTTCTCTATCTATAATAAATGAGATTATGGGTATATTTTTCTATTGACATGTTCAACTTCTTCCACCATCCCTGCTCTTAAGGAGTACTGAGCCTCCCTCTTTTTATCATAAAAATGTGTAATAACAACAAAATTTTGTTCACATATGGAGGATAGGGGGTCTCATTACGAGCCAGCCTACCATGTTCATAAGGCTGTAACAAAGTGATATTCCCATTATGGCCACCACACCAGGGTTATGATCCATGGGATAGCCAAATTATCCTTGGAACAGGAGGTCTCATCACGAGCCGGCCTGATCACTTTTGCTACATCCCAGTGAATGGCAGTGTGGTTATCTGGTTACTATGCCAGCACACTGATCTCTTATGTACAACAGGACTGAAACTCTGTAGTTATAAATTGAGGATTCTGGCTCATATGGGTTAAAAAGCAACCCTGCCGAGGCTATGGATGCCTGCTGGCAACAGCGGCTCTGCTTATGGTATTGAAGTTATATCTTTTCGTCAATTATTATTATAATACCCTTTTCTTATTTTCCTTTTATCAAAGAAGTTATTTCCTTAACTTTTTCCCTGTTTTGAACCTTTATACATGAGAAATTGTTTTATGATCAATCACATCATTTTCAGCTAGAATACCGTCAACCAAGCATCTTTTTAACATATTGTTGTCCCTTTTCATTTTGCATAAACTATCATCAATCCAAAGCGTCCTATCTTTTATTCATAACTATCTTTATACACTCTGCTCTCATTATAACCATAACTCTCGTTGTCCTATCATTAATATGTGTACTCTGCTTCATTTACTGTTGTATTGTTCATTCCCTTGCCTTGCCGTCAGCACAACACCTTTCATATGCTTTATGGTCATTGGATCCCTTTTCCAATTGGAGGGGGGAATGTATGCATTATGGGATTGCATGTGATATGATTACTGCACTCTGCCATAACTTGTTGATTTGATAAGTTTTTCTGATTGAAATTTTTGGCATGCATCTTAATCTATTGCTATTTAAAACTAACACCATGGTCAAGAACATTGTATGCACAAGTGTGATTTGTTTACAGGAGAACAACAAGTATGGGCAGAATTCTATTCGTAGCATGACCACATGATTGCCACTAACAGAAGAGGCTCGAGCACCTCGTGACCGTGAACAATTCTTCAAACATTATGTGCTTACCTGGATTCCACCTTTTGCATCACCTTCAGCACCAACTTTGCCTACATCAGCTTCAACAACTGTCAATACATATATGTCATTCCACATCTTTCTTTTGGAGGTAAAACTTGAGGTAAAATAGCATAATTTTCTAATTTATTACGAATTTAGGAGAATTTCATGAAAATCCATTTTGAGCATTATTTATCATCCTCCATTTCATAGTTTTTACCACTTCTCTTTTTTCAGCAGCATATCATTTCCGAGTGTGGGGGAGTGTTCCTTCATTTCTTTCTTATGACCACGTCATTCATATTCTTTATCATCCATTTATATTCTTATTCATTCTCAACACCTCCCTTACTCCATGTTGTTTTACACCAAGCATAGAATTCAATCGCTAGTCGCAACCACCTCTATTTGTTTTCTAGCATTGCATGAGGGCATGCTAATTTTTCAAAAAGGGGGAGGAATTGCTACGCATGATGGATGTTTTCTATTTTCTTTCTCATTTAAGGCATACACATTTCAGTGTAGAAATTGATTTCCATAATATTTTTAAAACTATGAACTCAATTCTTGTGATCTCTAGGAAACACAGACATACTATTAAAATACACATACCTAGATAAATTCAAGATAAATTGGTTCATAAAATTTCGGAAATCATGCACTCTCACCTACAACCATTTTGTTTATATCTCATGACCCATGCATCACAACGATCTAATTTTTGGATCATAAAGGCATTCATATATTATAAATTTACTTGCCACATTTCAACAAAAGCTGGGTTGTAGTTTTTGGGAAAATGGTTAATGAAGGTTGTTGTCATTTATATCATATTTTGCTGCAACTTCATTGTTATGCCTTCATCAAAGATTCCTAAAATTGAATATTCATTAAGTGAGGAAGAATTCATTTGTTCTATCTATTTCATGAGTTGACATGAACATATTTTTTTATTGCTTGGTTAACACATCGGTTTTTGTCTTTGGGTTGCATGAGGACATGCAATTTATTCAGTTCTCGTTGCATGAGGACATGCAACATATTGAGTGTGGGGGTATGTTGGGCTGTTAATATGCCATTATTATTATCACTTTTGAACACTTATCCCATCCATTTCCACTATTCTTCAGCATATCATTTGTTATAATTTATCATTTAAATCCATTTTATAAATGATTTATGATCTTATGGATGAATATTATTTATTCTCCTTTATTTCTAATAAATTGATGATTATGAATTATTTTATCAATGATAGTTTCAATAAATTAGTTGTAACATTATTAACCATTTTTAACCTCCAAGATAATTTCTAGATTGAAGATTTGACCATTAAATCTGCCAACTCAGAAATTTGTTGGAATAAGAAGTGACAGTTTTGCGGTTGAGATTCTGAGCAAATGAAGACGAATTTGGAAAATCCAGAACATGGGTTTTGTCCAGAACGGGCCCAATTAACTTATTGAAGAACGGTTTGCCCAAATTCGGCTTGTACAGAGAGAAATGCAGGGTTCTTTGAGCACGATTTTTCTTAGATTTGTTGTTGCGGCCATCCTCCAAATCTCAGCTGCAAAGCCAAATTCGTCTTGATTTTGTTGAGAGATGAAAGGAAATATATTTTCTTGTTAATCAAATGGTTAGAACCAATCCAATTTTGTAAAAGAAATCATGTTGTACTTATCTTTTGTTGTAACTTCTCTCTGATCTCTCTATTTAAATAAAAACAGAGATCAGAGATGAGGAGGACTTGAGGATGACTTCAGAATGGAGGGATTCGAATGATGGAGAATTGATGATTTGAATTAGAGATTCAGAAGCAAGGATTCATGATAGGATAGGAGGAAGGAAGGAAGGATTGTTTTATGCTGTAAGTCTCAAAGCTTCAACTATTGTAATGATTTCACCATTTAATGATTAATACATAATTTGGATGTTGTTGTTCACTCTTTTCCTTCTAAAGTAACCCAGCAGCATCCGCTGGCGGCTAAGGGCCCAGCCTCTGGTGGAGTACGCTGCTTCTTCTACTGTATATTATATTCTTTGGTTTATGCGTGGTTTGCTCATCAGCATGGTTCGGTAATCTGATTTGTTTTATTATTTTGCAACACAGCTCTGTTACGTTTGATCTGTTAAGTGATATCGTTTTTTGAGACAGAAATATCATATTGACTTTGCAATGCATTGCTGTTTCTTTAAATGCTGGTATAAATGGTTTTTACAGGATGCCATTGCTATTCAATTATGGAATGTCTGTGTTGTAACATTTGACCATTGGTATTATTGAATTTATCTTAAAATTATATTTCCTTGCGATTGTTGAATCTATGAACGTTGTTGCTCCGTGCTAAAAGACAGTTGTATTATCTATAACTAAGACTGACAATTGAATTACCAAGATCAGATTACTATTGAGGTGTGTCGTGTGTTAAGTTATTATTTTGCTTTCCAGCATTGTTTCATATTCCATCATTAATCAATGCTGTTCTATTTCCTTGTGCTGTTCGATTTATTCTTAGAGTAAAGATTGCTATTAATTTGGCTTTGCCGTTGTTCATTTCCATTAATTAAAGTTTGTTGTTCAGATTCCTTTAATTCTAGTTTGCTGTTCCATTTACGGCCGTTCCATTTTAGACTTGCTGTTCCATTTTCTATTTGCTATTCTATTTTACTTTCTGTCGTTCCATTTACTTGTATTTGCTGCTTTGGTGTGAGAGAAGGTCTAAGGCTGTAGTGAGCCTTAGCAGTCGCTGCCTAGCTCCCAGACCTATGGTCCATGCTCTAATTTCCTTTCCATCAGTTTCTAGAGGGATGGGTTATCGTTTCCGCACCCTTGACTGATAAGTTGCTTTGTGTGATTTTATCCTTTTGAAGTAATTTAAGTTTAGCATCCGTTTACTCTTGTGTTGTCTGAACATTGTACTACTAAACATTATTCGAGTAAATAGTCGTCTCAGACTGAGTACACTCTTGAAATAAAAAGTCGTCCCTGGGTTGACAATTAATGTGAGGTAAATAGGTGTTAAAAAGACCCTTTTTATCGCTCCACATATATGTAATAAAGTTGAAGAATCTCAAATAGAAAATAGTTTTGTAACTGTTATAAAGTAGTTTATTAGCTGTTTTGAGAAATCATCCAACATTGATTTGACAATTAATCAGAGAGGGAAGAGATAAAAGCCCGAAAAGGGAATTGTAAAGGGATTGTTGGAATTTTGGAGAACCCGAAGACTAGGCCACTGTATTCCTGATATAACTGTTGATTTATGAAAGAATCATAAGTTTCCATGAATTGTTGGGTATAATTTTGTAACTTCTTTGTCATGTGTCATCTTATGTTTTCTTCTTTCAAGTATAGTAATGAAGCTGCAGGTCTTTATTTGCTTATGTAGATAAAACTAAAATTCCTTAAAAGAACGCTCCTATACTTGAAGTTTTCATCTTCTTTTCTAAGTTATAGATAATAGTTTCTGTGTAAGGCAACATATTATCTTTAAGTTCTCCAAGGGTCACAGACAATAGTTTGTGTGTCAAGCAGCATATTGTCTATGATTCAGTTCTCCATTTCATAATTCTTCTAAGTGACGGATAGTAGGTTCCGTGTTAAGCAACATATTATCTTAAGCTTCTCCTTCAAGCTTTCTTCATTCATCATTTATATCTAGCAACAAATGGCATTATGAGATTTTCCAGTCACGTATGTATTAAGGGTTAAAGACCAAGTTTTCCAGGTCCTTCATTCAAGAACACAACATATAGCTAAGTGACAAATAAGTGACAATAAATAATATTTATTAATGTCTTAAGCACAATTTCTCTACAACCAGGAAATTGATTTCTTAAGGTACAACATTAATTGGTGCCGTTGTCGAGGAGGGAAGACAAGAACATTTTTCCTTGGGTTTTCAATATTTTCCTCTAGTTGTTCAGTGAGGAGGAAATGTTTGGCCATATTGAATAAAAGAAATTGAATAAGAGCACTTTTCCTTGGGTTTATTAAGTTTGAAGCTGATTCTTGAGGATGACAAGTTTCAGCAGTTGGTTGTACATTCACACCTGTGATTTTCACTTACAACATTGATTGGCGACTCCACTGTACTTTGAAGTTTTCTTTTTTGGATTTTAATGGCTCTCCCTACATTCTTAGTCCATAAATTTGATCCATTTGATTTTATTAGGATCAACGACTATCCTCATGATATGCCTACATTTTATGTCCGGAATGAGTATATTCCAAAATTAAGTAGAAAGGAATATGAAGATCCAGCTCAACACCTCCAAGAGTTTCATGAATGCATGGAGCAGCAGGGCATCATTCATGAAGATGTGAAGATGAAGTTGTTTTTATTTTCTTTGGACCTAGAAGCTAGGGTTTGGTTTAGGTCTCTACCTCGTTCAAGCATTTCATCATTGAAAAATTTCCATTCAGTATTCAATTCTTATTGTAGAACTTATTATCCACACAATTTTCTTTTAGAAGTTTGTTGTGAATATTATGATGCTAAAGAAACTTCAAAGGCTCATGATAATTTTGTTGATGGAACTAATGATTTTTTTGATAATATATCAAGCATTCAGAGAGGTTATAACCATATTAATCAGACCCAAACAAATGCATTAGAGATAGAAGCAAATCTGATGGTTGCAGGAAAAGAACCAGTGACACAGCCTATCCAAGACAAGGGAAAGGCAAAGGTGGAATCCTCTCAAAGTCAAACATTGAAGGATATGTGTAATGTACTTAAAACTTTGTTAGATAGGTTGAATAAGTTAGAGTTAGAAAATAAGAATTCTCAGAGACCTACGTTATATGCAGTAGATGAAGATGAACTTGGTATCGAAGCAGAAGAGTATGAATATGATGAAACTGATGCCATTCATGATGAAAATAAAATTGATGAATATTGGAAGCAATTCTTTGATTTTATGCAGACTGAACTACATAAGAAATATGACTTGAGATTGAGGAAAAGATCAAAAAGTCAAGAAAATAAAAGTGAGCAGCAATTTTCAACTTCCTCACCAAAGGCAAATCCACAAGAATGTTAGCCTGCAAAACAAGTGAATAAAGGAAATCAAGAGAGTATTCAGATGGAGGAAAATTCAAACATGCATCAAGAATTTCTGCTCAGCAGTCGAGAATAAGAAGAAATAATTAAGTTGCAAACAAATCCTCAGAGTTCCTATTTTGTTAAATTTGATGATCCTCCTATCTATAATAAAAATGGTTTAAATGGGGGACAAGATGAAGCTCTTCAAGTTCATTAGTTAGGTGTTGGACATACAGGAAGAAACCAACAAGTGGGATATGTTGGACAACAATATATTGAGCCATCTATCATAGCAAAAGAGGCTATCTTATGTAAAAAGAAAGTTGATAAAGAGATTGTATATCATTGCATTGAAGAACATAATGATGCCCATGGATCAGAGGTAAACAATCTATTTGAAGTTGATCATATGTCGTATAGTAATGAGAAAAAATTCCTTTTTCTTCCTGAGGTTAGAATTACAAATTATTTTCAATCAAGACTTAGAGATGAAAAGTGGAGACATGAAAGTCACATAGATCATTTTCTTAAAGATGTTGCTAATTGTTCTATTGAACATATTATCCCAACAAAAGGTTTAATCAAGCAGGAACCTTCATACATAGAGAATTTCTTTTTTGGAGCTAATCAAGAATATATTTTTTCTTATACTTCTGGAGATCCTAGCAGATTACATGGAAGAATTTATCAACTGTCTACACATATCATTTTGTCGATATACTCCTAATTTTTGTTGTGAGATGCTTTTATGCATAGTTTATTTTTCATTCAGGATGAATTGTATTTTAGAAATTCACTGGCAGAATGGTTCAAGATTATGCACTCAAATGCTAACCTGGTATCATTGGATGATTGACTTCACCTGATTGCAGTCAGTCATGTACATATGTAGTAACTTGTACATAAATACGCTCAGGTGTTGAGCATTTGGTTTCCAGTTGCAGTTCTTCAGTTTAATCATTAGTTGATGAATCAAGGTGACTTTACCAGTTGGAAACTGGTTTGTAGAGGTTTTCCAGCTTGTCAAATTACAGGGTCTTCAAAGTTTTGGACTCCATGCCCAACTAAGGATACCGATCTACGATTCTCAATATTTTTCTATCAAAGTGCAAGCATCTTATCGCTGCAGATATTGGTGTGGGTTCGATGTACAAATTTTCACACAATTAAACTTTGCGAAGCAATTTATGACTCCATGCCCAATGGATAAGGCACTAATCTATGGTTCTTAGTGCTTTTATGGCAAAAGAACTATCCCCAAGTGGGGCTAGATGTTGTAACATGTATTTTTTGTTGCCTTTAATATTCATGTTTCATTCAAAAATCACTTGAAAATATCTTTAAAAAGATAAGGCAAGAGGGAGATGTAATAAATTTCATATCGAAATCAAAACACAAAAGAAACAAGTGTAAAAGAATTGGCCCATGTGATCAAGTTAAATCATATTATAAATCGTTATTGAGCCATAAGCAATATATATATATATGTGTGTGTGTGTGTGTGTGTGCGCTAAGTGATGTGGTTAATCGCAATCACAAAGATGCAGTAGGCAATTATATTATTACCACAGGAATCAGCGATCGCTGATTGCGATAACGTCGTATCTTGAAAACTGTGCAAAGGCTTTGGAAAAGGAAGAAAAAGGTATGGTTACGCATTTTTATATGTATTTCTATTATAAAGGATTATAATAGAAATAAGCGTTGAACAAGTCGGACCTGAAGTGTATATATATTATGTTTTATAAGCCCTAGCGGGTCCGCGATCATCGCATAACACTTTATATATATGTATGTGGTATGTCGATTGCAATTTGTGACAAGCCGAACCCGAAACACATATATATTATGTTTTAAAGTCTCGACGGGTCTGCCACACCGTAGGGCTATAGATGTTGGTTCCGCCGATAGAGATTGCGATGGCTGGACCCGAAAACATATATATCATGCTTTATAATTCTGGCGGGTCTGTAGAGCACCAAATGCATATGTGATTAGTTTATTCACCGATTGCAATATGCGATGGGATTTCGAACCTGATATTGTTGTATATCATGTTTTATAACTCCAGCAGGTACGCAGTCATGTAGTTTGTAAAGGACTAGGTTAATACACCACTAGAAAGGGCTGATTTCGATTTGCGATGGGAAGTCAATGGAGCGTTGAAAAGGTGGAACTGATGGGTTTATGCAATATATTTAATTTTTTTGAGTTCTTGGTAAACCAAAGGTTTGCGTTAGTTTCGTTGGGTAAAGGGAAGAATCAATGTTAGAGCTGAATATAAAGAAAAGGTGATTGGTTGGGTTTATTTGTATTTTCAGCAATCAAAATACTCCCAAAATATATGCGGTCCCCTTTCAAAGCTTTTGGCACAATTTTAGAGTTTCAATATTTCATATGTAATAAAGTTGAATAATCTCAAATAGAAAATAGTTTTGTAACTGTTATAAAGCAGTTTATTAGCTGTTTCGAGAAATCAATTTCCAAAACTAATTTGACAGTTAATCAGAGAGGGAAGGGATTGTAGGTTTTAACCCCATACAAAAATACCTGCATACGAATTCTAGATCACAGGAAAAATAAAAATGCGAGATCATAACACATAAAACACATATACACAGAGATTTTCCACTGGATCCCAAAACCGGGACTACCAGCTTGACTTTTCATTATATTCCTTTCAATGTTACAATACATATTTATACATGCCGAAGCATCCAATACCATGGATTGAAAACCATCGCATCCAAAACCATGGACCGAAAACCATAGGTAGGTTCGCCCAACCTAATGTAGGGTCCAAAAAAATAAATTTCCTGAGGCGCTGCCTCGGACCCCGTAGAGGAGGGCTACCCGCCCCCTCTGTGACCTCCCTGGTGCGCAATCGGCACAACGAAGGAGCGGCTCCTCCCCCCCTCTAACCCCCCCGTTCACTACTTAGGTTAGTCGTGGAAAGAATATAATGCAACCTAACACTACCTACTTGGCTACATAATCCATGGCATCTTTCTCTGTCAAAGAGCTTCTAGGAGTAGCCACAATATATGCTACTGGAACCTGCCCAGCATTTGGATCATGAATGGAAATAACTCGAGCATATACAATTTGTGGGTGTGTCAGCAATAATGCCTCTAACATAGCAAGGTCAACCTGGAACCCTTTCACTTTTATTAATTCCTTGATACGATCCATAATAAATAAGTTTCCATCCCCATCAAAGTAGCCCATATCTCCAGTTCTTGTCTTGTTAATTCATTTAATTCCTTCATGCTAGAGGTTAGCCCCGCATTGGTGTTATGATCAACATTCAACTGTATCAACAACGATGTAATCGCATTTTTCATGCCCGCTCTTTGTCCTACGCATATTTCATGGATGAAGAAATATTTCCATGTTTCCATTGCAACTAATACAACTACTTAGATGGGTTTGACCCACTATGAAATACACACAATATCTTGATATATTGAACCAACGATTCAACTAATCCTTTCCTTGCTTTCCTTACCAACAGAAGCAAGCATTTTCCCAATAGGTCCTTTGATCTGCTCTTAGATCAACGATCCCTTAAATATGTGATATCTGTTTTTCTCTACATCACCGCCACTTCACATGCCATTTCCCATTCAATCATTGAACCGGTCGTTTGATTTCCTCTAGAATTTTGATTTCCTCTAGCATTTTTCCACAGGTAATTGCACACAACTATGCACTAGCAAAAACTCTGCAAACACAAATAATTCCAGAGCAATTTCACGCATAGCTACAACTAAACAATAAACACACACTAATCTAATCTTTTTCTACTTATGTACATAGTATTAGTCCTCACATGTTTGCCATTTCCCCGGGCCCTCCAATAAGGGATTCAAGCCCATACAAGCTTCAATACCAACAAGAAAAAATGAAGAAATAGACATCGTAGACATATTGACTCAAAACAATTCGTATATTCCACAATAAACAAAATTACAAGCCACATAAATAGTGATGATGAGATCCAACAGATTTCAAACAAGGAGAGTATTGTTGAGAAAATCTCTAAAAAAACTCCAACAACCAACAACCCAATCCTACCTATATACTAATGTAAGCATTATTCCAATTTTAATTACATTTATATATATATCTTTTTATTAGAAGTGGTATTAAGAAATTATTAATTTAATTAAGAGGGATAATTGCATAAAAAACAATTTAGTGAAAATGGGTTTTTATGTTATAAATGATTATAAATATTTATTAAACTATAATTTTAAATTTAATAATTCCTAAACATTTTTGAAAACAAAATATGATACTATTTTAAATTAAAAAAAATAGATAATTAAAACAAAAATTTATAAATATTTGTGAATATATAAGTCAAAAAGATATTTGTTTTCAATGAAAATGTAAAAAAAACATAATATTGTATTATAATATACAAACTTTAAAATTTCAACTTTGGTAGTAAAAAATGGCATCCTTAGTTGAAAGTGAAGTTATTTAAAAACCCTTTAATAATGTTGCAACTCAACATTTTTTTTTAATTTAAAAAATTAAATTGACTTTTCAAGTACACCATGTCACATATGTCTAACTATCTTTCAATATTTCAAATGTCACCAAACATTTGTGTACATATGTTACAAACATATATTCCAAACATGTGAGTATATAAGTTATAAATATATTTGTTAAACCACATAATTTTATATTATAATTTAAAAACTTCAACATTGCAACTTTGGCAGCCAAAAATGGTATCTTTAGCTAAAGGTAGGAGTTATTTAGGAAACTTTAAAAGATGCTGCATCAGAAAGTTCCTTTCTATTAAAAAAATAAGATTGACTTTCCAAGTATACCATGTTACATATCTCTTACAACCTTTCCATATTTCCTCAATTCTCTAAATTGATAAGCATTGCATAATTAAAAGAAAACTTCCAAATGTAGTCAAATATGTGAGCATGTAAGTCATAAAGATATGTGTTCTCAATGAAAATGTTAAAATATATAAGTCATAAAGATATTTGTTTTCAATAAAAATGTTAAAAAACATAATTTTCTATTATAATATACAAACTTTAACATTTCAACTTTGGTAGTCAAAAATGACATTTTTAGTTGAAAGTGAAGTTATTTAAAACCTAGATGTTGCAACTCAACTTTTCCTTTAATTTAAAAAATTAAATTGACTTTTCAAGTACACCATGTCACATATGTCTAACAATATTTCAATATTTCAAATCTCACCAAACATTTGTGTTGATATGTTACAAACATATGTTCCAAACATGTGAGTATATAAGTTATAAATATATTTGTTAAAATACATAATTTTATATTATAATTTACAAACTTCAACATTGCAACTTTGGTAGCCAAAAATGGTATCTTTAGCTAAAGGTAGGAGTTATTTAGGAAACTTTAAAATATGTTGCATCACAAAGTTTATTTCTATTAAAAAAATAAGATTGACATTCCAAGTATACCATGTTACATATCTCTTACAATCTTTCCACATTTCCTCAATTCTCTAAATTGATAAACATTACATAATTAAAAGAAAACTTCCAAATGTAGTCGGACATGTGAGCATGTAAGTCATAAAAATATGTGTTCTCAATGAAAATGTTAAAATATATAAGTCATAAAGATATTTGTTTTCAATAAAAATGTTAAAAAAACATAGTTTTCTATTAAAATATACAAACTTTAACATTTCAATTTTTGTAGTCAAAAATGGCATTTTTAGTTAAAAGTGAAGTTATTTAAAATCCAGATGTTACAACTCAGCTTTTCCTTTAATTTAAT
>APFE030918274.1:68769-79516 GCA_000404065.3 Pinus taeda
TTCACATTAATGAAAAGATACCAACTTTTCTCTTCAGAAAAAATCAAATAAAAATCCTAAAAACATGCCATAGTAATAATACCTCTAGTTAATAAACTAATCACAAAATAGATAAATGAATTTAAAAAAAAATACTTATTTTTTAATGTAACACCCCCACCCTACCCTTGTGGTGTACATCTTAGTGAGTGGGCCAAGTTATGAGTATGGTAAAGGGTGGTGGGACTATGTTATGGGCATCTGGACTATGATATTAGGATAGTGACTTGGAAACATGTAAATATATTTTCAGGGCTAGCACACCTAGGAATATATGCCTTAAAAGGCTTTGAGATGAGAGAGTCTAGATTTTTAAATACGATGTAAGTTGTACATATATTTTGATAATAAAATGAGATGGTCGTAGGCCCACCTTCACGGTAAAGAGTATGAAAGGCATGTAACACCATGTTGGTAATGGAAATGGGTTGGTGTGTTTGGTGTTGGTTGAAAAGGACACCCAGGTCCCGCGTGGCTTCATGGGGTGCCACATGGTAGAGTAAGGCCATGCATATTCAAAGGAGTTTTTTACCTGTGAGGGATTGTGTAATCATTCCTCAATCATTCAGGAGAATTATTCCATGGCAAGGAGTTGGACAATGACATATTTTTGCTTACCAACTAGTTGGTGATCCACATGTTTAGGTTCTAGAACCAATAGGGGATTTTATTCAATGTGTCTCATGGTTTGACTTTGGAACTAACTGGAATTCTAGTGAACTCAATTTTTAGCAACCAACTGGTGAGCCATGTGCTTGGATTTTGCAACTGGTTGGGAGCTATTTCGGTTCAAGTGACCAGTTGGTGATCTTTGTGCTTTGGGTTTAGTACTAACTAGGAACCATGTAGGTTTATGGCCTGGAAGGTTCCTATAAGCCCTCGAAGTAGCATGAGCTACAAGAAGCCCAGAGAGGAGACCAATCTCGCTAGCCATCAGGAATTCTGAAAGCTCTAGGGGAATTTTGAGGTCTAAAATGGGCCTCCTAAGAGAATTATAAAAGAATAGTGTAAATTATAAAATAATAGTGAAAATAATAAAATAAGATTAGATTACATCATCAAATTTTAGAGGGAAAAAATAAAAAACTATTTTTTCAACTCGTATTTTCAACTTATCTCCCTCAGATTTTACTCAAATTTCTAGTGGGAGTACTCCTTGGATGGAAATTTGAATTCCTCATCCAAGGATTACCCATGTTGCATACTTTCAATGGACCCTACTACACGAAAAAATTAGAAATACATGAAAAACGTGGCAGCAATCACATTTTTTCATGTATTTCTCATTTTTCATGTCGCAGGGTCCATCGAAATTATGAAACATGGGTAATCCATGGATGAAGAATTAAATTTTGCATCCAAAGAGTACGCCCACTAGATATTTGAGTAAAACCTTAGGGAGATAAGTTGAAAATACGAGTTGAAAAAGTAGTTTATTATTTTATTTTTTTTACTTTTTTACTCCGAAAATGGTGAATAATCCCCCATGGGTGACATCATCATCTTGAACCCTATTGGTTCTTATAAAGTTTATTTTGATTGTACATTTTTCTTAGGAGGCCCATTTTAGACCTCAAATTTCCCCTAATGATGGGCATCGCCGAGGGACTACCAGGGTGGAAAGAAGGAGTGTGTCACTTCGATGCAAGTTTTGGGGGAAGCGTGAGCCTATGGCTAGAGTTGCGGTTTTTGGGATAGTTCCTTGGTCATTAACGTATAGATATTTTCTAGTTTATATTAGTTCCTATGGATTTGCAGCCCCATCTCAAGGCTGACCTGTGGTTGAGATCTATGAACCAAGCGATCTATGCCTAGGTGGAACATGAAGAGTTTGCAGTCAGTTGGAAATTTTATACAAATAAGTGAGAACTTTCCATTTATATCGTGTTATGTGCCGTGTGATATTATTATTTTCCATATTGTTGAAAACCCTAGTTAGGTTTTTGTATTTATGTATGTGTATTTGATTGTGCATGAATGTAATCTATTCGATTTAAACCCTAATTTTTGTGTGCACAAACCATTTTCATGGAGTGAAAAAAAGGTGATGTGGTTCATGGTTTCTAATAATTAGGGTCTCCTCTGTTAATTATAATTAGTATGCCTGACTCTTAATTAATGTGTGTGTAAACCTAAAATAAGGTACACATATTAATGGCTCAAGCATTACATTGCTTATTTGTTAATTATACATGTTTTAATGAATCTAGATCTAGGGTTAATGTGAGCCAAAAAATATATAGCTGGGTTCGCACAAATTTGCAGGGACACTTTAAGTCAACCAATGTTTTGAAAATTTGAAATTATATGCTTCCACTAGGACAATTAGTGAGTAATTTGGTTTTTTTTTTTTTTTTGGCCTAGGTTAGTAACATTGCCTGACGAGGGGCTGAGGATGTTACAAAGTGGTATTATAGATAGCCTACAATGCTAGGTTAACATGGGCCGCTTAAAGAACCCAAGTTTCAACCTTGCGCTTGCTTGCACCAATAATAGTTACAAGAGAAATCGCTATAGGTTACCCACCAATTCTTTCACAGAAGTTACAAAGGTAGAAATGACAGAAATTTCCCTAATAACGCAAGACGAGTTCCATGAAAGGGAACCTAACAGAGTTTGGGAGTTGTTACATGTCAGAAATTACAAACATGTGGATGAAATTTATACGTAGATGGCTATATTCATGCCATTACAAGTTGCAATTTATAGGTTATCTTTATCTAGGTTGTGGGAAAAATCCCTATCAGACTATGGTGATAGAGTGGTTATGCCATCTGTAATTCTTGAAGCGCTTCGAGTTGAGGAACTTTTGTATAGAGTCACTATCAAATTTCCTTGAGAGATTGAAAAATATTTAACATATTGAGTTACATAGCTTCTGAAATTTGATGATGCTTTGAATAACATTTGTAAACAATTTTTTTGTTTGAGTATATGTGTTGGCATAGAATGCTTGAAAATAGCCAAAAAATTCATGTCTGCATCATAAGAGGTGAGTTGAATATGGTTGTCATTGTGAGAATTTCCCTCGTGGCAATATATTCCAAATATTGAAAGAATGTGTTATTTTCATGCCTGCCACAACAATGAACAATGCATTAAAGTCTATATTCCACTCGCTTCAACTTTCTTTTTGAGATGTGTGCAAGTCCTAGTGATGAAAAACATGTAGATCTATTTCTCTTTAGGTCATGATAGAATGAAATATCTACTTCCACTTTAAACTAATAAATTATTCCCCTTTATCAAGGTTAGGAGCATTACTATCTCAAAAATTCAAGTCTAAAACAAATTCTGTGACGAGATTGTCCATGATAATAATATTCATGGGTAGAGCTACCATGGTGGCTTCCCTACAAAAGACGAGGATTGGGATTCACCAATGCTAAAAATTGAAGATTTCTTTTGTTAGAGGAATGTAATGATGCAGTGGTGCTTCAATTTAGATGAAATATCACTTTGGGATTGGCTATGCTATCAGTGTATATAGTTATGTGTGTAAAATATAAGAAACTAGGGGTTACAAGATACATCTATTTGATCTAAGTTTTAGGATGAACTTGAGGTGGAAACAATTTTCCATGAAAAATGTAATTTTTAATCCTATAGTTGTGTTTTGGCTTTGTATTGTAAACTTTTAACATTTTATGTTTGTAACATTAGTTCAATAAGGTATAACATGGATCAATGTCTCAAGTGTGAGCATCCCTAAAGGAATGAAATGACATTAACGATGAGGCAAATAAAGCAGGTCACTAGATTCCATAATCTTCATATATACATACAACAAGGATTATGTTAAGGGATATGAATTCCATTGGAATCTAGTAGTGATACCTCAACTTAGAGACTCATCAAATAAACATTGCATATTCGACTCTATATTATAATCTTCCATCAAGTGAAACTCTCTTCTTTGTTTGTCTACCTATTCAAAAAAAAAAAACCAGGCATAATGTTTTTGTTTCTCACACTCCTTCACTAGGAGATATCAGCTAATGCATGCTTGATCATTTGTTGAATTATGTATTTTTATTAATGATCACATCTTCATTTATTGTTATCATCAGGGAGAAAAATAATATCATTGAGCAATTGTTATAATACCTCGAGGGAACATAATAATTCATTAAATGTAAGAAACCACTTCATAATTATCTTCCAAATTCCCACATAGGATGCACAACTTTATTGATAGAATTGTTATTAATTGGTGGTCTAGGAAGACTCCTAACAATTAAGGAAAAAAATTCTAATTAACATTATTGAGTTCTTAAAAGTAGCACACCTATACAATCAATATGCACATATATTATTTTACACTTTCAATTGCCATGGTCATGGCAATCCGAAGGGCTTGAGTGAAAGATATGAGGATATTTTTCTATAAATTCTTTGAACTCCAATGCCAAAAGAGTTATCACTAGGAATTCATAATCTAGTGAAAATGAGAATGAGTGTTAGTAGTTCAATTGTATAAATTATGTGGCAGTAGATGATGACATCAGTGAAAATCACAATGTGTGAGCAAGCTTATCATCTAAGACAAATGTGCAGATATAACAGGTGGTGGTAGCAAAGGTGGTATCATGCGTCATATGGATAGATTTACCAAATAGTAAAACCACCCAACAAGGTAGTATTTGACTCTAAAAATGATGGTTTTGGTGGCTTCCATTGAAACCTAATACACAATGGTAGGCTTCCACAAAAACATAATGGGTGGGGGCCATGATAGCCATGAGACTATTTGGTCATGTTAATGGGTGCGCTACTTACGGCCTGATATTTCCTCCTTGTCGTTGATCTCATCGCAACCCTCCCCATCATTGGTCGCTTGTGTTAGTCATCTTGTGGGCTAGGTTGAACATGAGGGTGAGCATGTGGTGGGTGTAATACATACAAGCACCGAGAGCATGGTCACAAGTCATGATCATATTGGTCAGGCTAGTTGAAGGTCTAAGAACCTTCGGGATAGTACTTGTATCTCCCTCCTTTAAAAGGGCTATCACGGCTTAGAAATTAAGCTTCATCAACCCAGCGAATGTTCATTCTAGAAAATATAGAAATCCCTTCTATGAAATTGTCCATAGGGTTTATGTGGGGATAATTATATATTTTGATCCCTTGAGTAAAAGTGATGGATTCATGTATGTTGTTGGTGCAATGAATTCTAAGACGTTGGCCATAAGGGTAATTTATTTTTTGCAGTCACTTCCCCATGGTGATATTAGTTGACTATAATATACTGTTGTGCAAAATGTGAGAGTTGATTAGGTATGGCAGGGCCATGGTGTACAAGTTTCATGAAGATGAACATGGTGAAATTGTTACATAAATAAGTGTCTAGATTTACAACCTTATCTATGGTTGCATTACCCTACCACTAATATTCCTCAATTTTCATGATTTTTAATTATTTAGTATAAGGTGAGAAGGATTTGTGATTATAGGGAAACTCCTCTGAAAGTTATCCAATCAAAGGAATTGATGCACAAATTCAAACAAAATCTACCCTTGTTTCATCGTGATGGAAAGGTTACCATGAATGAACATTTTCAGGTGTTATCCAATGCATGCATGATCCTCAGAATAAATAAAAGTGATAGTGATGCAAGAGCATCATGGTTCAGAAAATGTGTACATTTAGTAGAATCTAGGTGGTCTTGTGTTTTCAAAAGAGTGACTTTCCTAAGTATTTAATTAATGTAATTTTAAATATTTTGAGTGATTTAGGTGTGACATTTAGAATAGGAGTTAATTAAATATTTGTGAGGATATTTGTAAATATTGTGAGGGTAATTAGTATGGATTGAGATATTGTAAATATTAGAAACTAGTTCATGATTTATGGAGGATCCTTAGGATTGGTTGAAAGTTGAAATCCTCATGGGATAAAGAAGATATTTTAGGAACTAATTGAGGACTTAGAGGATTCTTAGGATCTAGTTGAGAAGATTGAGGATCTGAACCAGAATTGGAAACAAAATCCTTTTGTATAAATGTAAACCTCAAAGGCATAATATAAAAAAGGCAGAATGAAGAATAATCATTAGATAGGAAATAGATAGGGTTTGGATTGTAGCCTACGGGCAGTGAGAAGAGAAAGGCCATTGGTTAGAAAATCAGGTCAGTGAGAGAAAGACTCTTTTATATATGCATTTGTTTATGAAAACAAAGATTTGTTTTCTAAGTTATATAGTGTGTATTAAGAAATTAATTGATAAATTATGTGTGTAGTGGAGAACCCTATTTAATATATATATGTATGAGAATTTCGAGCAGAGAACAAGTGTAGAGAAGGAATACAAAGGAGGATAGTGGTTGGACTTTATGAATCAGATTAAAGAAATCAGCACAAAGCTCAAAAGTAGTAGTTTTAAAGAAGCATGTGGAAGAATAACTCAAGAGAAGAGTCACGCAGAAAAACGGAACGAAAGGCAGAAAGGCCAAGAAGAATTCCTTTATGAATTCGAGGAGAATTGATAAAGGACCTAAGCACAGATAAGAAGAGAAGATATGGCTAAGTGCAAATCAAATTATGATCACATTGAAACGTTCCAGTACTGTTGGAGATAATCGCAAGATTATGGAGGGTGTAGATACACTGATAAAGAAGTCAAAGGGTAGCATTGACTTTACGCTGGACCTGTATATGGTATCAATAAGAGGAAACGAGCACGATGGTGTGTGTATCATCGAAATTAAATGCTTTATGTAGCAAACCCAGAGATGAAGTCTGATTGCAAGGTGGAGTGGAGTAACATTCAATAATCCACGTTGAATTTAATTTGAGTGCCAAAGGAAAGCGAAAATTGTGTTATAATCTGTTGGAACAATAGATGAGAAGATCTACGTGTGTGGAGTTAGAATGTTATAAACTGGCATGAAGATTTATCATGGAAGTCTAGTTCTTGAGGAATTGGAGCCAAAGTGAAACAAGTCAAGGTGAAATGCATAACTAAGGATTTGATTGGAGCTGTAAGTTGAAGGAATATGGAACAATGTTAGAAGGTATCTAGAATTGCGTGTTGGGATCCTTAGTTTCATAGCTTGGGTCAGAACAAGGTCAGAGGAAGGACATCAAATGTTGAATTTGATGTCATGGGAAATGTGCTTAGAGAAGAATGTTGTCAAAGTCATCGCATCAAGAGCAGAGAGGCACGGGATATTAATGGTGGAAGACGAATGGTGGAGGAATAGACCGCGAGGATAGGAGAGCGCGAAAATTCTTGATCGTGATTGGAGACCCGCACTCCCTCCTAGCCATTGATCTCATTTTCAAATGCTTAGGTCATATTCAACTGCAGGGCTAAGCTGTTTGGTAATTTGTGCGCTAGTTGAAGAGCCACAGGCTATAGATTTGATGACCTTGTCTATCCAATAGATATCGGGTCATAAATTGATTGGACGTTAATCTTAGAACAGACCCGAACTTTTATAGATTAAGGATTTATAATCCTTACCGACTTTGTAAGGCTGGGTAAGCATTGCGTAGGTAGCCTGTGCGATGTCAACTATCGGATTGAAAGGTGTGATCAATGGCGGAGATTGAAGCCAATTAATGCTTGGCCTGAGTGGACCCGAGAAATTTATGGATGTGAGTTTATTTTATTTGGAGTCTGGTCTTGTGCATTTAGGTGGGACCGACGTTCATTGACAGATCATGCGTATATCATTGTTTGGTGTTTGGTTTGGTTTTAGATAAAATCCACTAATATAAACACTTTCAATTTGTATAGGTGGGCCATAACCCACAGGGTCACATAAGGTTGATATGAAAATTAGGGAATATTTCCTTTAGGCGGTTTTTCCTACATCAAAGTGGTATTGGCACTGGAAAAAGATCTTTTAGAAGAAAATTAGAGTGGGTATGCTCTACAGAAGAGAAATCAGAGTGGGTTTGTCTTTTGAAAATAATTCAGAACTTATGGAATTATTTTATTTCATAATTAAATTTGTGAACAGAGAACAAATTTTGAAGAGTTTCATTTGAAAAGTACAGAACGGGAAGAATTTTCAAGAAACTTGAGTGGTACGGCAGAAGCGAAGAGAAGAATTAGATCTAAATCTGATTGAGGTAAAAAAAAATGATTTTCTTATTTGATTTTGAAAGTGGTGATTGATAAATTGAATTTTGAAAGAAAAGTAGAAAGATAGAAGAAAAAAACTACTCTGGGAGAAAGTATATCAGATTATTGAAAGGACAAATTGAGGAAATTGTTTATGAAGAGATAGTGAAAAACTGCAACAACAACATGTGTTTAGAAAATTGGACAGTGAGGTATGGTCTTCATGGTTTCAGTTAATTAATGATGAATTATTGATGGAAAAATGCTATGAAGATGTTTGATAATTGTAGCAAAGAACAAGCAGAGTTTTTGATGATGATGGCAATGAACCTATCCAAGTAGAGGTTGGAAGAAAGGAGAAAGGTGACTGAGTGCAGTAGACAGAGTAGTAGTGAGGCTCTAAAAGGTTCAAGAGAGTGAACCAAGAGAGAGAAATAATACCTAGGAAGAGATCAAGCTCAGAGAGGAAGCTTGATAGGGTATTGAGTAGCAATAGAATAATGCTACAAGAAAAGGCTATGTTGCACATCACCAATCGAGCATGGATGATCTCATGAGGGAAGTTGGCCATGGAGGGTCATAGAAGAGGTTCTAGAGAATTCCATATAGGTAAGATGAGTAATGAGGAGTGAGAGATAAATCTTGCAGTGATGAGAGTACAGTTGGAGATACTATAGGGATGGCTACAAGAGAAAGAGAATGAAGACGAAAGGCATGGTTGGACTATGAAAAGGAAAGTCCAATGGCATAAATTACAAGTAAAGTGGGAGCATAGAGTGAATTCTCACTTAAAGGAAGAGTTACTCAGATTAAATGAGTATATGAAGGAAGTTTTGGTATGTGAACAAGAACATGGTCCATTGATTTCTGAAAGTAATGAAGAGATAGAGGGAAAATCTACTGAAGAACTAAATCATATGAAGGATTCAGAGCGGCAAGAAGACCTGATGTCTGAAGCATCAACTGAGACCGAAAGGTCTTTTATTTTTAAAACTAATGATTTTTCTATGATTGCAGGTACACCATAGGGTGATGAACAAACTTTAGAGTTTGTTATGAAGAAGGAGCAGAATCTGAAATCTGTTCAGATTAAGACTAAGATAGAAAGATCTCATAAACGAAACGAGACAGGCAGGTCTCATGGAAATATGCAGCAGAATATTGGAGCTGGTAACAGTAAAGATTGGAATAGAAGATATGAGTTAAGACATGAAGATGAAGAAAAGGTAATTACTATGCCTAATGAGTTTGGAATACTTAAGCATGATGAGTTAGATTTAGTAGGGGAAGAAGGACCATTTGAAGATTGGTCAACAACAAATGAAAGCATTGAAAATTGTGTAAAATTTCCAAATTTTATTCCAATTAAAATTATTAAGTTATATAGAAAGTTAGACCTTCAAAGGAGAAAGCTAGAACAACATAGGATAAATACCCAAAATAAATTTCTGATGAAGGATGACAAAGAAATTGTCATAAATGATAGTCAAGAAGAAGTTGACAGGTACAGTAAAAAGAAGTAGAAAATTGTCTTGAAGGATAATCTGGCAGTAGTTGAAAAGGTGCAAGACAATAGTGAACAAGAGGGTAAGGACGTAAGGGTGGCAATAATGAAAATTCAGCAATCAAGAGTTGAAGGCAATCATCAGTCATAAGATACACTAGATAGAGAGATTGAACTGATAAGAAGGATAATGATAAAGGTGTCTCAAAAGAAGACAACAACAGGAAAGCAAAGAAGAAACATTAAGAGGGAGACAACAGAAGAATGTGAGAGCATAGCAAGTGGAGCATTGCAGAATAAGGTATGGAAACTTGGAAAACAACGGTAGACAACAACAATAATATAACAGCTGAAAGGAAAAGAAATAGGCAAATATAAATTACAAAACAAAATATGGGATCCAAGAGGACAAAGATTAGAAGCACATGATTTGGAGATCATGATTATTTTCTACTTTGGGAGTCTGATGCAAGAGCGTCATGGTTCCAAAAATGTGTACATTTACTAGAATCTAGGTGGTCTTGTGTTTTCGAAAGAGTGGTTTTCCTAAGTATTTAATTAATGTAATTTTAAATATTTTGAGTGATTTCAGTGAGACATTTAGAATAGGAGTTAATTAAATATTGTGAGGATATTTGTAAATTTTCTCGAATGTGGGAGAACATGAGTGATGATGAGTAATTAGTATGGGTTGAGATATTGTAAATCTTAGAAAGTAGTTCATGATTTATGGAGGATCCTTAGGATTAATTGAAAGTTGAGATCCTCAAGGGATAAAGAAGATATTTTAGGAACTAATTGAAGACTTAGAGGATTCTTAGGATTTAGTGGAGAAGACTGATGATCTGAACCAGAATTGGAAACATAATCCTTTTGTATAAATGTAAACCTCAAAGGCATAATGAAAAAAGGAAGAATGAAGAATAATCCTTAGATAGGAAATAGATAGGGTTTGGATTGTAGCCTACGAGCAGTGAGAAGAGAAAGGCCATTGGCTAGAAAAATTAGGCCAGTGAGAAAAGGACTCTTTTGTATAAACATTTGTTTTTGAATATATAGATTTGTTTTATGAGTTATATAGTGTGTATTAAGAAATTAATTGATAAATTATGTGTGTAGTGGAGAACTATGT
>APFE030918274.1:79888-103115 GCA_000404065.3 Pinus taeda
AACGAGTGCAGAGAAGGAATACAGAGGAGGATAGTGGTTTGACTGTATGAATCCAATTAAAGAAATCAGTGAAAATCTCAAAAGTAGTAGTTTTAAAGAAGCACGTGGAAGAATAACTCAAGAGAAGAGTCACGCAGAAAAAGGGAACTAAAGACAGAAAGGCCAAGAAGAATTCCTTGATGAATTCAAGGAGAATTGACAGAGGACCTAAGCACAGATAATAAGAGAAGATATGGCCAAGTGGAGATCAAATTATGATCACAATGAAACATTCCAATACTGTTGGAGATAATTGCATGATTATGGACGGTGTAGATACACTGATAAAGAAGTGAAAGGGTAACATTGACCTTACACTAGACCTGTATATTGTATCAATAAGATGGAAAGAGCATGGTGTTGTGTGGATCATCAGAATTAAATGCTCTGTGTAGCAAACCCGAAGATGAAGTCTGATTGTAAGGTGGAGTGGAGTAACATTCAACAATCCACATTGAGTTTAACCTGAGTGCCAAAGGAAAGCAGAAATTGTGTTATAATCTACTGGAACAACAGATGGGAAGATCTACGTGTGTGGAGTTGGAATGTTATAAACCAGCATGAAGATTTATCATGGAAGACTGGTTCCTGAGGAATTGGAGCCGAAGTGAAACAAGTCAAGGTGAAATGTGTAACTAAGGATTGGATTGGAGCTGTAAGTTGAAGGAATACGAAACAATGTTAGAAGGTATCCAGAATTGCGTGTTGGGATCCTTAGTTTCATAGCTTGGGCCAGGACAAGGTCAAAGGAAGGAAATTGAATGTTGAATTCGATGTCATGGTAAATGTGCTTGGAGAAGAACCTTGTCAAAGTCATCGTGTCAAGAGCAGAGAGGCACAAGATATTAATGGCGGAAGGAGAATGGTGGAGGAATCGATTGCGAGGATAGGAGAGCACAAATATTCTTGATCGTGGTTGGAGACCTGCAATCACTCCTAGTCTTTGATCTCATTTTCAAGCGCTTGCGTCACAGTCAACTACGGGGCTAAGATATTTGGTAATCTGTGTGCTAGTTGAAGAACCGTAGGTTGTAGATTTGATGACCTCATATATCCAATGGATATCAGGTCATAAAATGATCGGACGTTAATCTCAGAACAGACCCAAACTTTTATATATTAAGGATTCATAATCCTTATTGGCTCTGTAAGGTCAGGTAAACATTGAGCAGGTAGCATGTGCGATATCACTGTCAACCGTTAGATTGAAAGGTGCAATCAATGGAAGAGATTGAAGTCAATAAAGGCTTCTCCTAAGTAGACCCGAGAATTTTGTGGATGCGAGTTTATTTTATTTGGAGTCTGGTCTTGTGCATTCAGGTGGGACTGATGTTCATTGGCAGATCATGTGTATATTGTTGTTTGGTGATTGGTCGGGTTTTAGATGAAATCCTCTAATGTAAAAGCTTCTGATTTGTATAGGTGGGCCATAACCCACATGTTCACGTAAGGTTGTTATGAAAATTAGGGAAGATTGCCTTTAGGCAGTTTTTTTTACGTCAAATAGTTGCATCATTTTCTTTTCGAACTCCCTTCAAGGACATGTTGCTTTCTTGTTTTGCATCCTACCTCATGAATGTTTTTCCACTTGGAATGAACTTTCCTACTAGTTTACCTATACCTTTGGGAAGTTGGAGAGCCCCTATGATCATCTTAGAAATTTAACGAGTTATGCAAGGAAAATGGTGAAAACATTTACAATTTCAATATTATATTTGTTAAGCTTTGTAGCATCATCCCCGAATTCATTTGATCTACCAATACGGTTTCCTACCTGCACTATTATCATCTCATATGTTCTCTTTATCGATGGTAGTTAGAGGAGAGGGACATTCAAAGCCTTCAGAAAGCCTTGATCGCCTGCATGGATTATGAAGAGAATATTTGTAGAACTGACTTTTCTCCTAATCTTAATGACATGCATCCTGATCTCTCTTTGTAACACTTATTATTCAAGATTTATAGGATCAGATGTGTCGTCTTGAGAATGGCATTTCAAGCCAGTTCTTACCTAAATCCTTCATTGATTCTCATCACCTGAAACTTGATAGTGACTACTATGCCATTTCTTACCAAGGTTCCCCATGTAATGATGGTGATGATCACGTCATTAAATGTGATAACTATTTTTTTTTCCTTTACATGGATGCTTGTACATTTGAAGGTGATCAAAATCTACCTCAAAATTGAAATTTTCCCGTTACCTCTCACACATTTTCATGCCATGATGTTCATTCTCATATTAATTCTACTCTCCTCCACCTTGTGTTTGATGACATATATAATGATTGTAGTGACAAATCGTTGAGTCGTGATTGTGGGAAATTGTTTCTTGATTTGAATCTTGAGCTATTCTTTGATAAGCTCAAGAATGAGGTCCTTACTCTTGAAAGGATAGGTTTTGATTGTGAGAAATGTTTTCTTGATATGGATGACAAAACATTCTTTAAGGAACTTGACAATGAAAATTTTAATTTCTACTTTTGGAATGTTTCGTTTGTCTTATGTGCCAAATATGAAATGTTTGGGTTTTGAGAGACTTCCTTTGTTCACAATATGAATAATGTTCAAAATGATGACTCAGTTTTTGATGTAAATCTTGACTATGATTTGTGACAAATCATTGAGTCATGATTGTGGGAAATGATTTCTTGATTTCTTGATGAGTTATTCTTTGATAATCTCAAGAATGAGATCCTTACTCTTGAAAGGATAGGTTTTGATTGTGAGAAATGTTTTCTTGATATGGATGAAAAAACATTATTTGAGGAACTTGAGAATGGAAATTTTAATTTCGACTTTAGGGAATTTTTTCTTGTCTCGTCTATCAAATATGAAGTGTTTTGGTTTTGAGAGTCTTTTTTTGTTCAAGATATGAATAATATTCAAAATCATGACTCAGATGCTTTTGTAAACCCTAACTATGATTTGTCTGCATGTTTTCATGCTTCTGGTCTGGGACACAAGCCAAATGCTTGTTAGTCGGCATGTCACTCGACATGATCAAAATTACTTTTGGGTTCTTACTAAGCCATTATATTTTCCATTTATATCGGTTGGTTGACATGGTGGTCATCCTTTCCTAGGTCGCATTCAACAAATCAGGAATCTTGGTTGTAAGATTGAATATGCATTCCTATATGCCCAATGTCATCCTATATGATCATTAGACAGTCTTGAAGTCTTAAACTTGTACATAAATAAATTTTCAATATATATATATATATATAATATATATTATATATATATATATATATATATAGAATATAGATATATAGATATATATATTACTACCATTTCATGCTCATATTATGTTATGTTGATCATTTTGATTTGTAATTTTGAGCTTTTCTTCTTCTAGTTTAGTCTTTTTTCTTTGTCTCATATTTTGCTTGCTTGCTTAAGTTTTCATTTAATGGTCTGAATGGAAACTCAGCCATAGTATTATCCACCCATGGTATTTGTCCACCCATGGTAATGAGACTAAAAAAGTCTATAAATAACCATCCTCACTTCGTAAGACAACAAATTGTCTAGCATAATGTAGTTGCAATCATCATTATGATTTAATAAAAAATAGTTTTCTGATTTATTTTCTAGGTTGGTTTACTGTGTGGGTTTCTCTTCTTGGTTGAAAATTTACTCAGATCATGGGACCACCCAAGATCCGGATCAATGGTATTAGAGTGGGTTATGACTCCTTGACAATCCAATTTTAAGCATTTTCAGTTCAAGTTCTTAGATTTGTTCATAATCCTTAATTCTACATTTCGACCCGTTATGAAAAGAATTTGAGTAGCGTGCAGTGGATTCATGACAGATCTGCCTAAAGAAAAAAATCTAGGAGATCTCTTTCATGAGATCAAGGACTCCTAGTGCCATCACTATTATCAGCTTCATCTCTCAACGCCAGACAAGAATAACATTCATCAATCTTAAGATTCGCTTTTGTTTACAACCATGGCAGACAAGAAATGACAACACTCAAAATGATGAAGAATCAACCCTTATTGACCATTCAAGGGTTGTTCTAGCCTTCAAGAAGTGCCTGACACCAGACAACATGATACTAGACTTCATGTAGGAGTTCTCTAAATAAAACTAGGGTGAGAAGCCAAAGACTAAAACTTTAGTCGGCTTGAGGCCCCCACACCCCTCCCACGAGGTCATCAACTTGGATGGGGGCATCATGGAGCACATGATCAAAAAAAATATCCTCCAAGTCATGTATAGCATCCCCTCCCACAATATCACTAACCAATGTTATGTACCAGAGCTGGACCACATTTTTCTCAAGGACAATTCCTTCTTTCACCAATTCACCAACATCTCCAACATCAAGAAGACCACCATTACCACCAGGATTCTCCCTCTCGTCCACCTACTCTACCTGAAGAAAATCGATGATTTTTCTACAATGAAGTAAATCTCTTCCATGACCATGGTCAATTTGATGGTGTCCTTGATGATGTTTCTTCCATGCTCAATGATGTTTCCTGCACACTCAGCTGCACCAGGTTAACGCTCTATGTCCTGGCCTCCATGTTGATCTCCATGATCTACATGATGGCCTATATTTATACGGGAAAGCAGGTCACCTACGTCAACGTCATAAATGTTGAAGCCTTTGTTCCAGGTTTTGGCACTTTATAATTTTCATGCCAAATCTTGAGCGTATTTAGCACATTTCGTGGCGTTCCCAAATTTAAGGATTTCATAGCTCATACTATTTTATTAGTAGCAGGTTTTGGGTAAGGTTGCAATTGAACCAAAAGGCTTGTCATGAAAATCAAGAACATTGTCTTCATGGTGAACAACTAGATAATTACTTGAAAATAGAGGAGGCAAAGGTTGAAAACATATCTAAACTGTTGGTGATTTTAGTACCAAAGTTATTGTGAATAGTGAAGGTGGTGAAAGACTTCCCCAAGTAGTAGACATACTTATTTTCCTATACCTAACAAAGAAATTCCAATTCAGGAATTAATCCTCATAAAAGATATCACAACTCTTGATAATGCATAGTGCAAACACCAGGTGAATCTAAGCCTGACTTTGAGATTGTTGATGGTGAATCTGAGAAACTAGGATATGCTTATGTTAATATGGTGGTGGTGCACTCGTCATTGATTATGGACATAATAGAATAGTTGTAGACAACTTATAGGCTACAAGAAAGCATAATTTACATCATTTCTTATTCTCTCAGATGGCACTGGATTGGATGAAAGTCACAAGAAAAGCTACCTCAATTGGAGACAACACTCATGGAACATCCTTTGAATTTTCTCTTCATTTGTACTTGTATATTATTTTGCATGCATTGGCAGTTGCTCCAGCTTCCTGGGTGTTTCGGGTAGAAAAAAATATTTTTGGGTGTTTATTTATTCTATGCTCAAGTTATCGTGTGGGGTTTTCTAAACCTTATTGAACCATGAGATGGATTTCACAATTAAAAATAGGGGATTTTCTGGACATTTTCACCCTTCTACCCAGTTAACCTCCGAGACAATTTCTGGGTAAACATGGATAATTTCTAAAAATCTGAGAGAGGTTATGGTCAAGCACGGATTAAGGTACATTAAACTTTTTAATTTTTCCCATAGGTATTACGAAGTGGGAGAATCCAATGATTCATTGAGCCCTAGTTTTCAAGATTCATAATTTTCCTATTTAACACATATTTTGAAAATGAAAATCCCAGGTAAATAGAGATGAAACTCAAAAGACTGAGAGAGGTTTTTGTTCAGAACAAGCTGATCTGCAAAAAACCACTCCAAATTTCACACATGTCATGATTTAGGAGATGCGAGCTCCTGAAGAGACCCCTAGTTTTCAATAGTATGTTCTGCTTTTCATGGCAGACAATTTTGAAATTCAATGTAACTACTGCTATCTTTGGAAATTTGGTTAGATCCAACCTCCTGGGCCTGGGGAAGAATTCTTTACTATATAATATTGTAATTTTAATGTGTAAAGGGTTGGATTTGGGTGAATTGTAGCACTGTTCTGAGCTCTTAAAGCTGATGTAATCCTTTTCCTGAAATTCAATAAAATTGGGTTTTGCAAGCTTGGATTCAATGCGCAGATATTCCTGTGATGTATTAGCTGGTGTTTGTCTTCTCTGTGTACGTATTTCTTTATTTTCCAAGTCTTTCATATCTATTTAGATGTTTAGATTGAGAAATGTGTTAGAATTCATTCTCACATTGCTTTGATTTTTGCCTCCTAACATCTTCTTGTAATGTCTTCTACATGGTTTCAAGGTATTCGATAGCAAAGACCTTGATGCACCACTAAATGTTTCTCTTTCCATCCCACTACAATGAAAACCCTCTGACTTCGGCACAGTCCATATGTCTATCTTGCCTCTGTTGACAAATACCAGAGTGGATTTCCCATACTTGTTTTCATTTCAAACCTCTTGACTCCATGCCCAATGGATCTCTTGGCTTTTGTTGCAAGGAACCAGATTCAATCATTTTATTTTTTAATCCCTAATCTAGCCCCCTGAGTCAAATAGCTCGGTCAGATCTAGTATTTGATCCACATAGGGCCCTCCCTTATGTTGGAAGTGGCTAGTTAGCAACCTAGGAGCAGTTTGAAATGGTTACCTCTATGGTTCCTCTCCTCAGCCTAGAGGAAATTACAGAGCATTAACACCAGGCACCCTTATCATTGCCATAGCTGTTGGTAATGAAATCTTCACAAATATTACGAAATTTCACAGGCCTCATCCAATACAACCTCAACGAGATTGTCCAAATGTCAAGCCTAGATACTCTCAATCCACTCCAAAGATCTTACCCATCAGTGTCTTCAAAAGCGACTATCTCGAGATCATAAGAAAGCCCATTATGGAAAGATTGTGTGACCAGAAATGAGTTTTAGTACTCTCTCTTGTATTAATTGTTGATCCTCTTTTTCTCCTTGAATCCTATCATTTTTTCCATGGCAAAATTAAATATGCATTTCCTCTTCTTGGTTCCTCTAGATCATTGCATGGTGAATTTCACAATTATGAATCTGAGTCCCCAAAAACCTCAAGCATAGTCAAATCACTGGTGGAATTCCTTATAACATCAGCTATGTCCATATGAAAAAGGTGAGACGTAGTGTTCCAAAGGTGGGGAGAGGCTTGAGACATGCTCAGGAAACCATTTTAAACAATGAACATAAACATGAGTTGAAAGATTATTTTGTTCCATCGGACTACATCTGGTAAAACACCCATGCCTTTTATAAGAGCTACAAATAAATCGCAAATTGTGTCAATATATTCATGTAACGAGAGGGGGAATAACCTCTGGTACACAATGAACAATGTATGAATATCACAAAGGGAATATTTATTCACAAACGTGAGCTAGGAAATTGAGTTGTGACATTGAATCTAGAGGATGTACATCTTTAATTTCTTCCCTGTACCATAATCATGTTAAGAGTTTACTTTTACAAGCCCAAGGTATGTGATGTCACAACCTTGAAACAATTCATGGGAGATTACATTAACAACAATACCCGTATTGGAACCAAAGTCTGAGAAACGATTATTTCACACTATCATGCCATGACTAGGGGCTTTATCCATCGTAGGCAAGTCCACTCTTGCTCCATAATTCAATTCATGTTTTATGTAATGCCAACATTTGAGAAGGATTTAATTCTACAAAATATGTAACACTTCCATACGTGAATTTGGGACAAGGTGGAATGACTAGCTTGCTTGGTGGTCCATCTGCACTATAGAGGCCTTTGTTTAAATTATTTGTTGGTGGAAACCATGAACTTGTCAGGACCATTTTGTTTAAGAATTAAGAGAATGAGATTGATGATGATATGCAAGTCCATAGTTATCTTCCCAAGGATTTTTCATATCTTTATTTTATGAAGAAGAGTAGATATTGCCTATACCCAAGTGGATATGAAGTGCCCAGCCCATGAATTGTGGATATAATTTACAGTCCATGTGCACAATTACTAATTTTAAAATACTATACTCTTCCCTTATGTGATGTGCTACAATCTATGTTGGTAAATATGTATGTCCAGAGGCAAAATAAACTAAAGCAAGTTAGTCATGTCTCTGATCATCCGTCGTGCACACTACCTTTGTTTAAGTTCATGTTTTACATATTTATGCAATTCCATAATTTTATGGAGGTTGAATATATTTTTGTTACATTTCCATTGAAAGACAAGAAGGATACTTGAGTCATCTTTCTAAGAATTTCAAATATGTTATGTCAAGAGCTCTGAATGTGGCATAAATATAACATTGATTTGGTGATCTCATACTAGCCTCGAGAGCATAAAAAATATGAGTGGATTTAGTTTCAACTTATATGGCTGAGATGAATTAGCTAGAAAACATGTTTTGATTGAGCATGGACAAAGGAAGTGAAATTCTTGATGTAATGATTGCAATGGGCCCCACGAGAATTCACAAAGATAATCCACCATATTTTTATGATGAAAACCAACAAGCAAACTATTTCATCCTGGTTATGGGTCAACCACACAAAACCATTTTCCAACAAAGTCCATTTTCTCAGTCGCACACTATTCACATCACTGTTGGCCCACCAAGATTATAGGGTATCTTTATCCTCAACTCTTTGTTCATAATGGTTATGGGTCAACTGCACAAAACTCTTGTCCTCGAAATCCATTTGCTTGGTCACATGCTATCAATATTGTGGTTATGGGTCAACCACACAAAACCCTTTGCCAACGAAGTCCATTTTCTTGGGTGCACATTGTTCACATCACGGTTGGCCCACCAACATTACAAGGTATCTCTATCCTCAACTCTCTGTTCATTATGGTTATGGGTCAACTACACAAAAGCCTTGTCCTCGAAATCCAGTTTCTTGGCCACACACAATCAATATCACAGTTAGTTCACAAGAATTACAGGGTATCTCCATCCTCGAATCTTTGTGCATCATGGTTATGGGTCATCCAAAAACCCTTGGTTCTAGGTCACCCACAAACCCTTGTTTATGGGTCAAGCACGCAAAACCCTTGTCTTCAACAACACTTGGTTATCCACAACTCTGGAGGTAACTTCAAGCAATGGGGACCACTATTCTTAAGGGACGAGGAATGATCTGAATGGAAACTTGCCCATAGTATTATCCACCAATGGTAATGTAACTAAAAAAGACTATAAATAACCAGCCTCACTTCGTAAGAGAACATATTGTCCAAAACAATGTAGTTGTAGTCATCATTCTAATCTGATAAAAAATAGTTTTCTGATTTATTTTATGGGTTGGTTTATTGTATGAGTTTCTTTCCCTATTGTGGAAATACTTAGATATTGGGACCTCCAAAATTCAGATCATTTATTGTCACTTTTATTTTATTTAGTTCATTTTTTCCTTGTTCCATTAATGATTGATCAAACTTCCTTCCCTAATCTGTATTCCCTATTTTTGTTATAAAGAAAGGTAAATTTTGGTTGAATTTGAATCAATTAATGGTGAGAAAGAAGCAGTATTCATGCATAACTTATCACTAACATACTAAGTTTTTTATTAGAATTGGGAACACAAAAAATATTTTAAATTCTTTTGTGCTCATCCTTATAGAGTCTACTAAAGTAATCTTCAATCTTCTCATGTAAAAGCTCTTGCTCGAAGGAAACTCTAGTCACAAAAGTAGATTTTCATTACTTCTCCTTCTTTCTTTTGAATGCACTAGCTTGCCTTGTGTGCCCCCCTCGAAGACTTGTCCTCTACACGACTAACCCCTTTGTTCTCATCCCTTTATCCCGTCTCATTAATCCCCTTTACCTTCTTAGCTTTTCCCGTTCTCAATTTCTTGGTATCACCAATTTATTTCTAAGTTCTAATTTGCATGGTGCAAAACACCTAGTGGAGTCGCCAATGTTGATGCACATCAACATCTAAAGAATTATGCAAATCATTGCAAGTGTCTTCCTATCCTCAACTCCATTTATATGAGTGTTGTGTGACTTGTTAATTATAAGCCTTCATGAAATCAAAAGAAAAGAGAAACATCCTCTTCCTTTCTCCAAAATAAAAGGGGTCTCCTCAATTCCGATTGAAAAATATACTCCATTTCCTATCATAAGATCAAATAACGTAAGGAGGAATGAGTTATCAACGAAGTTATTTATAAAAAAAGAATCCCCCTTTTCATAGAAACAAAAGATTTGATTATAATTTATTGTTATAATTTATATATCAAAAGCGATTCTCCCTTATCCTACAAGCCTCGTGGCTTTGATGAACATTATTTTGAAGTCAATCTACTTTTGGTTCGAGCCCTTTTTATCAAAAGGATTGGTATCTAAAAATTATCATTGTGCTTTTACAACTTGGTTCCCCTTATTAAATATTTGTCGAGCTCATACACCGTGATAAATTCAAATTCACATCCCAAGGTCACCCAATGGACCGAATCATCGTTGAACAAGGAAATGGTGGCGATAGTCTATACACAATATATGGCTCACCCATAGTCCATGTAGTATATATCATGATTGATAAAAGCACTTACACAAAATATGTTTCTCGATGTTACGTAATGAAGGTTATATGTAGATACGAAAAGCAAGAAAAAAAGCCGAATAAAGACAAAGATTTATGGTACAATCTGAGATAGAGAAAGTGGTTTCCAACAACGCATAGTAAGTTCCTGTTACGAATGCATAAAATCACAACCCCAAAAGAACATTCTATCTTGTATCTGGAATGGAACTTTTTAGAGTAGCAGTGAGGATTTTGAGAAGAGTTTGCAACACCATTCCAAAGAAGAAGCCAAAGCCCCTCCTATGCCTCATAAAATAGAATTTCTTACTCATTCAAGCGATAGACATATGAGATCGTGATGAAAATAATACATCACTTTAGACCTAAGTTCATTCGCATTGTGGAAGGTCCACTCTAGTACTACAATGATTATGAATACAAGCACATATGCTTGCTCTCTCAAGGACTGATCGAGGAAAACTTGAGTTTTGTGGTTGACACTGAGCTAGTAGATGATATATTTATGGATGTTTGTATTGAAGCCTCATATGTAGACTCATGGTTGAATATCAATATTTTCGTGACCGACCAACAAGTCTTGCAGCGGTATGCAAATTTCTTTTCCAAGGGAAAATGTTAAAAAGAGAGTTTTCTTATCTTTGAGCATAATCTTTATAGTCAAGGGGTCGATACAAATTATATTTTTATAATTTTTTTCCACTATTAGATGTTTTTATGATGTCATGTTTATTCCATGTATTGCAATTCCAACAAGGATTGTTTTACTGCTTGCAATGTATACATATTCTATATATCAATTATAGGAAGAAAGGTTTTACCTCTTGGCTAAGCCGGGAGAGGCAACATGAGTATTTAAACTGAGAGATAGTTTTAGTTAATGAAGATGATAAACAAGGATGGTTTAAGTGGAAGGCTCTGAGGCTTACAACAGAAGCGAGAGGTCCTACTTGAGGAACTTCTTTGTGAAAACATAAAGGTTGTTATATGTTATTTTCTTCACCATTAAACAACTTTCATCATGTATGACACTACAATTATAAGGGGTTATAATTTGGTTCTTTGTATTGACTTTAGAGCTATATTTGTATATCACTAGTTTGATAGATTAGATAAATATGTATTTAAAAGAAAAGGGGCCATAAGAAAAATTATATTTGTTAATTGGAATAAAAATGAAAACAAATATATCTACACCAAATAATGAAGTTTTAAACAAAGCACGAGACAATTTCCAAATGAATGCAATAGCCAAGCTTTCATCTAATGACCAATAGAAGAGGATCAAGACCATTTATTTTCCTTCACTTATTCAAATATACTAAGCAAGAAATAATAAGTAAATAAATATGTCTTCACTTATTCATCTACATTTAATGTTTGTCATAAATAAGGTGAGTTACAATCTATTTAGTTATTCTTGTATAGAGAATTATTTTGGTCAATTCATTTTTTAACGTAGGGTTAGGATAGTTAGGTTTTTGTTTTCTTTTCCTTTCATCTGTCAGCATCACTAGCTACAAAACTCTTCCTATCGAGTTGTGACTTCTTAATAAGTGAGAGGGTTGACTTTCAGCATTTTTAGCATGGATTCAACCCCTACTCATGCAGCTATAAAGTTTAGTATAGTGTTCTTGATCCGAGTTTAAATAGTAATGCAACAAATTACATATATAACCATAAATACATAGGTACAACAGAAATAATACTCCATTTCATTAATGTAAAATATTGAAATATGTTTACAAATAGAAATAGAAATAAGCCAGTTAGGGCGATGGTAGCTTATATTTGAGAAGAGATGTGGTGGCTACATGCCTCTGAACTGTGTTACAATGAGGCGCAAAGGCCTATTTATTTTTGAGAAACAATGGAAAACCCTAAACATCCAAAACCCTAACCCTAGGAGATGAAGTGCCAAACTATGGGCCCTATTTGGGTAAATCGGTACATCAACTTCCCAGGGTCGTAACTTTGGCATATGATCTTTGTTTGACATGCACAATACCTCGTTAGAAAGACCTATCCGAGGAATACAACATTTGAGTGAGAATCAGTAGACCATGGATCCATGTTGTTCCCAAGTTGCCAAAAAAAAAATCGTTTAGGGCCTCAAAACGGCTCCAGGAGTTTAGGACCCGAAAAACTGCCAAAAATAGTAATTTGTGCTACAATTAAGGAAACTGAAAAACTAAAAGAGAGTTGTGGGGGTCCAAGTAGGATAGGTGGGTGACCACCAACATCCACCTTGATCAGTTCTAGTCACCTATTGAGAAATTCGAGATGTTGATGCAGTGATGGAGCAACACTTTCATTTCAAAAACATCAATAGATTGGACTATGCCTTCTTAGTGTTTGAATGAAAGACATTAGATATATCAATATATATATATATATATAAAATATATTATATATAATAAATATAATATATATAATATATATAATATAATAATAATATATATATATGTATGTATGTATGTATGTATTTCAAAATCTCTTTCATTAGCAAATGATTGGTACTGACATTGGTGGAAATTTGAACCACATAGGCCAATAAGATGCCCTGAGTTTTCTGGTATACATGTGTGTGTGTGTGTGCACATGCCAATCATTTGGATTGAAAGAGATTTTGAAATATATATAAACAAAAATTTGTGGCGCAAACCATGCCTTGTATATTTGTTTTACATGACTTGAAATATCACCATAGGTAGCAACAGTCATTTGCAATTTTGGTTCCTTATGTTTAAGTCAATGTAAGTAGGGAAAATAGAATAGATAATGCTACTAAGATTTTTAATCAATGGTGGGAAATCAACATGTTGTTTATGTTTTTATATATAATACCCTAATAGATTATCTTTGCAAGAGAAGGAATTACACCTAATCATATTACATATAATATTATCATAAATGGTGTTACAAAATAGAAAATAGGGATGCAATTACTTGAGTTGTTTCTAATTAAGTATCTACCAAATGTTTTCTTTCATTTTCAACCTTTTATTCACTATGTTGTTGCTCAAAATGTGCCTCCATTTTCAGGAATGCTTTTAGTATACTAGAACTGGAGAGTCTAGAAGTGCAAACCTCCATGTTTGTGGTGGACATCAACTATAATAAAAGAAATGGAAATTGTTGAAAAAACATTTCTTTTATCATCACAATGTGTATCGAAAAACGAGTCTAGTCAATATTTCATTATCTTATATACTTAGCACAACAGAGTCTCACCCGAAATAACGAATGTAATAAGGAAATACAATTAGGTAGTAGTTATTGAGAAAATTTTTGTGTTGATTGTATATTTAAGAAATGGAAAGATCACGTGGTAGGTTGTAGATGCCACCCTACATGTTTTTCTATCTAAGCTCCTTGATAGAAGGATATGTTAGGGAGACGATGTGTATGGGAACTGTGTATAGGAAGCCTGAAATGTAAACTAAGGGGGTTGTCCCTGGTACTATAGTATTTATCAGTTTGATATTTGGAGCTTGCAGGATGGGTAATACCCATGAAACTCTAAAATTTGATGATGTAATGTGGAAAATAATGATGCTCAACATTGACACTGTATAATTAAATTTGTTGCCTAATTATATAGGCAATATGCAAGTAGTTGTAATGTTACATCAAGAGAGGGTTAGAAGGGAAAAAAAATTCATTTTATTGCTTATAAAAAATTATTAAATTATGTATTTAGTGAGGTGGGAAATCTATTTAGGAAGTTGTGCCAAAAAATGGAAAACTAAGGTATGGTTTTCCATACCAGGCATGAAGCATGGTAGCCTCTATACATGGAATGAGGGAAACCAAATTGTTATTAATTTATTAACCAAATTTCCAAGGAACCATCCAAATAGAGTTTTAGGGATGGAATAAAAGGAGGATTATGAATTTTATTTACATGACCTAAAATGAGAAATAAGGGTTGTAGAACTAAAGTAGTTGTGTACAAATGTAAGCAGGCATTGGAAAGAAACAGACTTGGCTACAAAATAGGTTCATGCACAAGGTATCATAGGGTTGTGACAATGTATACAAATTTGTAACAAGATCCTATACAAGTTTTGTTATAGGGATAAAGGTCGTATAACCAGGATGCAGGTGGTATAATAGTTTTTCTATAGGGAATAATGAATTGGTAATAGCTTGTAGCAAATTCGTCACATGTTAGTGATATTTTCTTTACAGGATATAACATCTCATAATCAATTTATGACAACTTATACAATTTTTTTGGAAGGTACTACCATAGGTGTTAAAAATATGTAAAAAATATATGTAGATTTGTGACAAGTTATGACACTTCTCCTTACTGGTCATGGTAGGTACACAATAGGATTGTGGCTAGGCCATAAT
The DNA here is from genome assembly GCA_000404065.3 of Pinus taeda. Taxonomy (NCBI): domain Eukaryota; kingdom Viridiplantae; phylum Streptophyta; class Pinopsida; order Pinales; family Pinaceae; genus Pinus; species Pinus taeda. Next base: position 94,810 of record APFE030918274.1, read on the forward strand.
GGGTGTTATGGCCGGGTTATGATAAGTTCTATGAAATTCCATAACATGTATATACAATATGGATATAATTAGGGTATTACATGTGTTAATAATTACCTATAGTACATATTAAGGACCGTAATAATAATTGACGGGCTTCCAAATTAGACATAAATTAAGGCCCATATGACCATCCATCAACACATTAAACCTCTTGTTTTTGCATTATATGACATATTTTTAGCTTTAATATGTTCATTACGAAGGTTGAGAGATAATTTCGTATTTGTGTCTAATATTATTTATTTTTGTAGAATATTGTGAGAATATTGGGCAGATTATGAATATTTGGAGGAGGAGATAATATAGGGACTTGCTCCTTACTACAGGAGGACCATTATTGTAAATGAACCAAATATCATGAAATTATTGAAAAATTATGGATCTCCAGTGATTGAGAAAATCTAGGAATGTGTTCCCTGTCATTTAATGTAGATTCCTAATGTTGGGAACCAGATCCAGTATTTGAGGGATTTTGGATGGGAAAGCTTCCTCCTTTCAAGGAGAATTCTTCCTCATCATTTTGTATAAGTACCAATTCGAATTTTCCTCTAGAAGTAGGTATTTCTTAGTTTTCTTGTGGAGAAAACTTGATGTTTAGCAACTCCACTTTCATTTCTATTAGGGATGTACTTGGATTCATTAAAATAATGAAATTTGGTGTCATTTTTAGCTTCTAAACATTATTTGTCTTCATAGGAATATGATTTTCCTTGGTATTGTTGTCCCATGAGTCTCAGGTCTCTCTTGTACAATTTCTGTATGTCCTTTAAATGTCTTTTTCACTTGCATCTCTTATTTCTCCATTTACCATTGTTGTAGGTTACATTGGTTAAATGATTGAAATGAGATTTATTTTAGGTTATTCACAGATTCAAAAGCATGAAAAATCCTTATAACATCTTTGAAAATTCATCTTCATCATTGAGCAACTTGGATTTGGTTACTAGTTCACGAATCTAGAATTTCTGGAAGACCCTTGTAGCAAAATAGTAGTAATTTAATGTTTTTTTTAGAACATGTTAATGAGATTAATGATTTGAATACACTTTTATTTGGTCATAAAAACATTCAAGTTAATAAAAAAATTTACCCCATACAATTTGCACTTGATTAGTTTAGGCATTTGGTAGGTTAACTAGCTCACTAGTTCTCGAATTTCTAGTTTTTAGCGTAGTAATTTTCTGTTATTTTTAGCACATGTTAATAGGGGTATTTTGGAGTGATTCCACTTGGAATGGAGTCCTAATACCTCCTATGTAATAACAAAAATTTTCCGATCCTATCTTCATTTGACTTACTTCGGAATTCAGCAAGTTATCTCCTCTTGTAGCACTCTTGTAGCCCTCCTGTAGCACGTGTAAACTTGACGAAATTTGCTCCAAAATCTTCGATTTTTTCTTAGGATTGAATAATGACCCCTAGTATATAAATCCATGATTGGGGAAGAATAAACACCACTTAGTACTTGTCTTTTTACAATTTAAATTAGGCTTGTTTCTTTGAATTTATTCTCTTAGGATTTCATTTACAAATTGTTGTTCTTGCATAGGATTAGTTTCTTTTCAAGGAAACTTTTCACATTATGCAATTAAACTAACAATTCAAATTGTTTCAAGTAGTGCAAGGTTTACATTCCACAAATAGACAAATAATTTTCATTCTTGCAAATAGCATAACCTTTACCTTCTTGCAATTAGGACTAGTGTTTACATTTGAGCAAGTAGCCTTTCCATTTCTTGAAAATAGAGTAACATTTCCATTTATGCAGTTAGCTTAGGATTTTATTTCATGACGTTCACTCCATTAAATCAGATCAATGAAAGAAGGGCACATTGTATGATTCACATATAGTGCCAATACCTCTTAAGTTTGTATGAACCTTGAGTTGATAATTTAAGTTGGTGGCCTTGGGAGTTGCAACATTCTTGTTGCAATACTATGGCTCATCAATAATTACCTTGGTATTAGGTTCTTACTTTATACAACATAGAAAATAATTCTTATAGGAATAGGTTAACAAAATTTTAGTAGTTTAATCTATTGTATAAATTCAAAGAAATAAGCAAGAGTAATGGAATCCAAAGATGCAGAAACAATAATATATGACATCGATTACATGTACAAATTGTATACAGGTACAACAATTAGTGAGACTAAAGTGGATTTATATGAAAGAAATATATGCAGAGATTGTGTGCAAGGATAATATACAATATTGGCATGTAGGGATATTTCTTTGTAGTGGAGGGACATAAATTCCAACATTGCATAAAATTTTCATAGCTGTTGCACTGCATGAAAATCATATTACATGTTTTGTTTAATGAGTGTTGCATGTGTCTCAGTGATGTTTCTCTCTCAAGGAAAAATGTGTTTGTATATGTACTCATATATAGATATATATAGAGATAGAGATGCAAAATTTAATTGTTGCAAATATTAATGTTATGTGTTTTATGTCCTCTAGGTGTGATAATGGTGTTGGTACTGCACACTCGTCAACATGCGGTAAGGACCTCTAGACTTTTTTATCTGTAAATGGAAACAAAATAAAGGAGGATTCCCAAGGATCATATCAATTCCCTTTGTAGTAGGAGATTCAAGTTATGGCCACATGATGGACTAAGGAAAATGCGTAATTAAGGAGGGGACGGGGGGGGGGAATCTAGCACCCACGCCCAACACCTCTGTTGTACATGTTAGTGAATGGCCAGATTTATGAGTATGGTTAAGGGAGGTGGGGCTATGTAATGGGTTTGAAGACCATTATATTAGGTTGGTGAGTCATAAACATTTAAATATATATGTAGGGCTAATGTGCCCAGGAATATATGCCTTTAAATGTTGTCAGGCTAGGGAGCCTAGATTTGTAAATACAATGTAAATTATCGTGTATATATTTTAATAAGAAAATGAGTTAGCTATGGATCCCACACCATAGTAAAGAGTGTGAGGGGCATGTAACTCTACAGTGGAAAAGGAAACATGTTGGTGTGTTTGATGTTGGAAGAAAAGGAAACCCAGGGCCCACATGGTTTTAGGGGGTGTCACATGATAGGGTAAGGCCATGCATATTGAAAGTAGTTTTTTTTTCTTATGAGGGAATGCATAATCAATCCTCATTAACTTAGGAGCATTCATCCATGGCAAGGAGTTAGACAATGATTGGTTTTTGGTTATGAACTGGTTAGTGAGCCCTATGCTTCGGTTGTTGTATCAATTGGGTATTTTTACATAGTGAGTCATGTGCTTGGACTCTAGAACTGACCGACTTCTAGTGAACTTAGTTTTCATAAATGAGTTGGTGAGCCCTATGTTTAAGTTCTTGGACTGCATGCAAGTTGTTTCAGTCAAGTAACCAATTTTTGAACCATGTACTTAGGTTATGGAACTAACTAGGAGTTGAGGCAGTTATGGCCTAAAAGGGTGCTTGGAAGTCTTGGAAGTAGAGTAAGCTCCTGGAAGCCTTGAGCTAAGGTCATTCCTAGTTGATCGTAAGGTATTCTAGAAGGTGGGCATCGCTGCCGGACTCACATGGAAAAATTAAGGTGTGTGCCACTTGGGCATAGTTTCTCAGGGAAGCGTGAGCTTATGGTTTGAGAAACGACTGTTGGGATGGTACTTTGGATGTTGATGTATCATTATCTCCTAGTTTATATCATTTCATATGGAGTTGCAATTCCCCCCTAGTGGGTGACCCATGGATGATATTTATGAACCATGGGGAATATGTCTGGGTTTAACGTGGAGAGCTTGAAGCCAGTTGAAAATTTTATATTGATATGTGTTCATTGTGCCTTTTAATCATATGTATGTGTCATGTGTTATAATTATATTATATTTTGTTGAAAACCCTAGTTGGGGTTTGGTATTTATTCACTTGTATTATGTTGTGCATGAATGTAATATATTTTATTTAAACCCTAGTTGTGGAATGCAAAATGGTGATGTGGTTCATGCATTCTACAAATTAGAGTCTTTTGTGTTAGTTATAACTGTTGTTCCTAACTATGAATTAATATCCGTGTAAACCCTAAATACAATACGAATGTTAATGGATAAAACATTACACTATTTATTCATTAATTATAAACGTTTTAATGAATTTGGAGCTACGGTATTGCTGATTAACATAATTACACCAAGGTTGCATAGAGATGCAGGGACACTAGGAGAGAGCTAGGGTTTAATAATAAAAAATGAAATTATGTGCCTCTGCTAAGATAATTGGTATATTATTTGGTGAATTTATTTTCTAGGTTTGTAGCATCACCTAACAGGGGATGGGGATGTGAAAATTAATGTAAAACTTTGAATTTTGTGGAGAATATTAGGTAAAGGCACAAACTAATGCAAGGTAACAAAAATTTAATTGTTATATACCTTCTCTCTTTTTGTGATGTGATATTACCTAATATCATAGATGTACATTGGAGATATGATACTTCTATGTTGACCTGCCATTAGGGAAGCCGAACCATAGATAGAACTTCAATTGCTCCAAAATTATGAAAGGTAGAAGAATATTTCTGACTACAAACTAAAAAGTATATGAGTTATTTAGGTGACCATTATGGCCTTTATTCAACCTAGTGCTAAGACAAGAGAACATAATGGATAGTGCAATGTATAAATGTAGCACATGCATATCTATTTTTCAAAAATTGTGGCTTTGGAATGTATGGGTTCCTTATTATTGCCAGGAGATTAGTCAACATTAGGGGTAGGCCCAATTTTTTTTTAATTCTTGAAAACCTATGGTTTACTACTATCATGAACTATTGCATCTAATTTAGTGAGAGAGAAAATCATTCTTGATCTCATTGTTGTCAACTAAGTCTCTACCTAGGAAGAATTTGATATGCCATACAATATCCATTTTATACATGTATTGATTATGTTTATACCATGTAAGGAAGCGTCAGGGACCTAATAAAATACCTTAGCAAGAACCTATGTGTATGTGAGATTGCACCTCTTTCTAGAGAGCTCATGCACAACCTAAGTGATCTCTTCTTGTCTTGGTTTTGGGTTCAATTCCTTGTAGCATTATGTTTAACTCTTGGCCTAAGTTTGGCCCTTGGAGCAACCTCGCTCCTAAGAGAAGAAGATGCTTCCTCTGACCCTAGCCCATTTCATAGGCATGGTTGTGTGTGAGTGAGGCGAGAGAGGGAAAAATGTCATCCTGGTACTAGCTAGAGTTGCCCTGGCTACATTGTGCCTTAAACTACTAATGAGTCTCCTAAGAATTGAATTGGTGTTTCAGTAGAACCATCTATAGGGAAGTGACTAAAACCAAAAAAACGGTTATTGTTTGAACTGAAAAACTAAAAGATATAGAAAAAATAAGAGTTGTGTGGATTGTCTAGCTCCATAGGGGGCACATGTGGAGGGTGTCGCTACTCTAGTACCAACAAAACCAACTTGTCACATTGAAATGTAATGGAACTTGTGTTGATCTAATGATGATCTGAGGTTGTCATCGATGTCAACCCAAACAGAACCAAGGATGCGCCTTAACATCCATAGCACATTGGGCATCATCATTCATGTTTTATCATCTCATAACCATTATAGGAATAATCTACTCAAAAATATATTTCTATCGGTATATAGCCCTCCTCATAATTCCTCACGGTTTGTAAGTTATTTAAGGTTGAAGTTAGTAACTCCAATTAGTGGGCTAAAACTCCACGGGGTTGTGGTAGGGCGTTTATCATTCATTTTTGTCATTGAATAGCCTATACTTAATAATTTTTTTAACTCCTAAAATCCCTCCAACATTCTCTATAGAAGCCCCTCTCAACTCTATAAAAAGAAATCTCATATATCCTCCAAAAGAAGCGATCGTGGCATTTTTGCTATAACTTTATTTTTGCGATGTCTTAGATGATGAAATTAAAACCCATGTGAGATGAAATCGTGATTAATGTCATGAAAAAATTCCAAATCTTGGTTAGCGATATTTTTGGAGATATGATCTGTGGAAGTTAGGGTTTTTGTAGGCTCCCGAATTTCATCTCAAAGCGGTGACCTTGGGAAACACGTCATAACTCTCCCTAAGAAGTGGATTGGAATTATGTAAAAATTGGTAGATAGGGCATGGAAATTAGTTTTTTTTGTATCAATTTTAGAGCCGAAAGAGGAAACAGTGACACGTGGCATACCGTACAAGTTCAGTGTATTGAACTAGTCCATAATTAGGTCATTGTGAGAGATTGGGCATAACTTTGCCTTGAAGAATCCAAATCGGGTCAAACCTATGGCATTGGAAAGAAGACTCAGAGGGATGCTTCAAAAGTGAAGATCACATATTGGGGATCTGAAATCACAGAGATACATCAGATTCAATATCGTGCTCATAGAAGGAAAGAAAAAAAAAATTAGATCAAGTGTTGTCAAGGGCTACAAAAGACCAGACCTCCTAGGGCACCAAAGAGTGAGGTGTAGCAAAATGATGCAGCAGAGGTAAGCTCCAGGTAGGTATCTTCTTCATATGCATGTTCATCTCTTAATTGCATTAGGTTCTTTGTATTATAATTTGTTGTTTTTGTCTAGCACTCACATATGCTCTGCAGGATGAGGTAAGTTTTGCTATTATCATGTCATGGGTATTTCCTTGAAGACTTTTTGCAGATATTATCTATTCATCAAGATAATACTCAACACATAATATAATGTTTTGAAGAGTGAGAAAGGGTAGCATGACAAGAGCAACAATCAAGGTGCAAAATAGCAACAATAAGTTCACCACATGAAGTCTTCAGGTGGGCATCAGTGCATACAGTCATAGTAAAAGTGTCATTGTACAGAGTGATTATAAAAGCATCATTGTAAAAGTTGTACAAGTGTCTATATATCAAGAGTTGAAGAGGCAGTGCCAGGAGGTCTAGGATTATCATTAGGTGGTTGTGTCATAGTTGGGGTTATGGTCTAGTGTGTCTTCTTCTTATACATCATTCTATATCATTGTAAAGTGGACCATTTTCCCTGGTACGAGAGTCCATTCTTATTTTATTTTTCTACAGGGTGGTAGGGTGGTGCTAGGCTAGTGCATGAAGTCACCAACAGGTGTAAGCATGTGAAAAAATTAGGGTGGTAGGGTGGTGCTAGGGTGAGTTGTAGATCATTGGATGTTTGGGCATCCGTTCAGTTGAGTACTGAAGAATCTCGAGCGTTGGAGCATCCATCTAGTGGGAGCTGGATAAGAATGCTTTTCTAGATCCTAGGAAGTTGGAGCTTTGTTTTCAATCAGAGTTGAAGATTAAAGAATTATTAGAAAAACATTCAGGTGGTTTTTGTCCTAGAGGGGGTTTCCACCTTAAAAATTGTGTGCATTTGTGTTCATTTTGTTTACTGCTATCATTGTACAAAAAATGATAATAATTGAAGATTAACTAGTCCTCTGAAAGATTAATAATAATACTAATTGAAAGTAATATTGATTCACCCCCCTCTCCGTATTTCCAACAATTGGTATCAGAGATTGGTTCCTTCAATAGAATTTTAACAACTGGAAGGAGATCATGGAGCATACCAAGAATGGTGTACCTATGTTCAATGAAAATAATTATGCACTTTGGAAAGGAAGAATGGAGGTATATCTCTTGGTGCAATGTTACGAAGTATGGGACACTGTTCAAAATGGCTTTACACCAACCGCGGATGAACAAGGTAAGAATAATTTGGTAAATGATGCAATAGCAAAGAATATTATTATCAGTGGACTTATTGAATCTTCTTATCATAAGGCGTTGGGTTGTAAAACCGCCAAAAATGTATGGGACAAGCTTGAGAATATATATGCAAGTGACTCAAATGTCATAGAAGCCAAGATTCAAATCTACAAAGCAAAATTTGAGCAACTAAGAATGAAAGAAGATGACAACATTGCTGCATACTTCCAACACATTGATGAAATAACCATCACTTTGGAAGGATTGAAAGAGCTTGTTGACGAGAAAACTATTTTAGACTTTAAGCTTCTGTGGTAGTTTTTTGGAACAGTATGATCCAGATTATCCACAATACTATGTTCACTATGTCGATGTTTCGAACCCCAAAGGGGGTCCATCATCAGGACAAAAAATGAATGATAGAATATGAATGATAGATTGAGAGAAGAATCTTCCGACCAGAACAGATAAATAAAAACCTAAAGTATGATAAATTCAAATAGACGCTGACTAATTTAATTCAAGTAGAAGATGACTAATTTAATTTAAAGACTAACCTACATATAATATTCAATTTTCATTATTTTT